>MU831555.1:0-188687 GCA_029204225.1 Diphasiastrum complanatum | reverse complement strand
AGAAGGTTAATAGCCACAACCTTTTTTCCACTACTCTTTGAAACAATACTCATAATAAGAAAGTCCAAATGATGTTGTGTGTGAAACTTGATGGGGTTCACCAGTTCTCTATCTTGGACAAGCTCACCCTGTGGAGCCCCCTAGGTTCAAAGTATCAATACATCTCAACATTTTTTATGTATTGTATGTAAGATGTGGAGTTGACATAAACAATAAATGGACTTTTTGCAATTTTAAGTAGCATCATTATGCTCATCTGTTATTCTTGTAAAATATTGAAAAATATCAACACATTATTGAGCTACCACAAAACCCCTGAGATTTGTCCGACCGATTGTAATGGAACAAGAGAAGAGAGCTATTCCTCAATAGGATAATCAGCCCATAGCTACAACAAAGGAAAGGATAGTATTTTTGGAGGTGAGTGTAGTAGGCATGAGCTATGCATAGTTGAAGACATCGTATTGTCGTTTTCAACATCGTTGAAGACATTTATCCATAGGCATCACCTCCATGTTATTGTCAAGTCGCATCGGTAGTACAGACATGGTGATAGTTTCAGCTATCACAAGCATGTCAGCATGGCAGGTCCACATGGAGTCAACATCATGACCATAAAAGAGAACAGTAGGCAAGGGATCATAAGGCATAAGAGGACTTTAAGCCAATTCCTTCCAAGAGCTTCAAAAACACTTGAAAAGACTCAATTAGTTCAAAAAAAACTCAAACACAATGGATTTGTGTGAAACTATGTGGCTACGATGGCACCAAAATCCCCTCTAGATCACACACAAACTAGATTGACAATGCTATTCATTGTGAACTTTTGATAATCTAAGCTAGATATGAGCAATACTATTCATGTCTCACCAGTTTGGGTGCCCTACCCACCATCATTTGAATTCCAATAAAATTTTCAAGACAACTCCTTTTAGCTTGAAAACAATTGCATCATAAACTAGACTTCACTAGCTTTCCAACAAGTAATCATGCACACATGTTAAACATTGAAGGAGTTCCAAAATAAAAAAAGACCCTTTGTAAAGATACTTTTATTTATTTATTTTAGTTTCGACCATCACCTGGCCAAATCAAAATGCACAAATTTGAAATCTACGTGACATAGCCCAAATAAACTGAGAAAAAAAAATACATCACAACAAACTTTGAAATTTGTGTCCGGGCAGCATGGACGTATCCCATTGGTTTGCTCTTCTTGCCCGACACGTAGCTAATCTGCCCGCCGATATCAATACCTCAAGTTAAATTTACTTAACTATGCTGGTTAGTATAATGAAATTTGCTAACCATACTAGTTACAGTTATAGAAATATAGTATGCATAGTTACTAAAAATATAGTATGCACAGTAAACTGTGACTACTGTGGCATTCACACAAAAAATTGAAATTAAGTATCATAACAGAGAGATTTTTGGCGCCCAATCTTTGAAAATAGCAATGGCAAGGAGACCAAGATCTACAGTGGAGTCTGTGATTCTTTACAATGAGAAAGACGACGATGATAACTGGAAGCCAACAAAATATACAAAGAATTCTTGGGTGTTGTTCCATCCATCATCAAAGGGCAATTTTCGACAGAAGAAAAGGGCAAAAATGACATACAAATATTATTGGAAAACAAAAATTTTGGAGTTTAAGACTACTCCATGATGGGGCAAGGGAGATAGAAGAATGTGAACGGAGAAGAGAGCAGAAATATTGCGGAATAGCTCTCTCGTTTCAATCGGCTGCTAAACGCAAAAACAGTCTAATGGACAGTTTATGCTAAATGTAATCACAGCTTTAAGTGTTCTGATTGCCCAACATGATCTTAGAAATTAATTCATACTCTAAAAGAAGAGTACAGTCCACCAAAGAAATTAGAGATGGTTTGTGTGTGGTACTAATGCAATCAGATTCAATGTGAAGTATAGTTCTGAAATAAATGGAAAAGCAGTATGATATCGCAAGTTTCTCAGGCATCAAACACAGCCATCGTTTGATAAAAAATTGAGGAGTCATAGACGTCCGTGTTCTAATCAGAGTGAGTAAACAGGCGCGATCAAACAACAATGAAAGTGCATTCAATCACAACAAGCATTAATCTACGTTGTACACAGATGAAAACGTGCTGTTGCTATATTACACTAAAGCACAATACAAATAACAATTACAACCAAAAATGACGGCGTAATTGGGAGGCTCAAATAATGTGTCTCATGGACGGAGCAACAACTAATCTATGCTTGGACGATCTATTAACAGATTTCATCCGTGTATTAGTTACATTGAATGCTTGTCATCTAATTAGGCACAGTATATATACGGTCAATAATTCAGCATCGTTGATGCGGACAACGACGTCGTTGGAATGTTCCTCGTTTTATTTTAGACGACCTTCGGGATTTTTCTCTCTCTTTGCCTTTTTTGCAAGAGGCCGAAGGTGCCCTCAAAAAGACGTGATGTCTTTAAAATAGTTTAACGCATGAAAATAGATGACCTTCGGGATTTTTCTCTCTTCGCATTTTTCGCACTGGAGCCGAAGGTGTGTTAACAGCAGTTTAACTTTTGAACTGTGCAAGTTTTAGCATTTCAAGAAAATGTGAAAAAGTCGAAGCTATTGAAAACATAGTGTATTTTTGCAGACTTGTTCTAAATGCAAGTTTTGTGGAAGTCCTTGAAGATGGCCAAGTCTTCAATGACTTCAAGTTAAACTCTGAACTTTGAAATTATGACAGGATTGGTTACCCTTTGCTGGAGATCAGCCGGAAGCCCGTTGTAGACGTTCTTCAAATAAATTGGCTGTCTAAGTTTGTGATTCCTGCAGGTGTCAGATGAGCAGACGTAGAACCAAAGTTGGTTTCACTTGACCCTAGATCAATGATCAATAAACATGCAGGAAGAATCATGAAATAGAAATTAGTCATTCACCAAAGAGACAACTATGGGCTTAATTTCCAACAGTCACCCTTAAGGTCACAGCTGGTGCCTTGGTATCTTCGTCAGGTTCAGCTTGTTGAAGAATTTCTAGTGCTTGATCCTGAGAAGCGCTTTGGTGAAGATGTCTGCGACCATTTCTGTTGTGGAGCAGTATTGAAGGATCACTTGCCCTGAGAAAACTTTCTCCCGAATGAAATGATACTGGATTTCTATGTGCTTGGATTTGCCATGAAATTTGGGATTCAGTGACAATGAAATACAGCTCAAGTTGTCACACATAATGGTGGTAGCATTAAATTGAGTGTGATGTAAGTCGTGAAGTAATAACCTGATCCATACAGCTTCTTTTGAAGCTTGGCATGCTACGATGTACTCTGCCTCTATTAAAGAAAGTGCAACTGATTTCTGCTTTCTTGAGTTCCACAAAATCAATCCCCCTGCCGGATAGAAACATAACCTGGAGGTAGAATTTATTGGTAGAGACTGTTCCACCCCAATCTGAGTCGGAATAGCCTCGCAGGACGAGTGGGTCGATAGCATTTCCATCATAACATAAGATGTGATCTAAACCTCCCTAAATATGTCTCATGGCTCTCTTTAATGCTTTCCAATGAGAGATCCTAGGATTAGACATGAATTGACTTAACGTGCTAACAGTGTATGCTAAATCTGGTCTAGTACACAGCATTGCATACATTAGAGATTCGATTAGTGAATGATAAGTGTACTTCGCTAAGTCGAGTAATTCACTATCAGTCTCAGCACAAGAAGGTTTAGTCAATACTTTACTTGGATAACTTTTCTAAAATGCCTTTTAGATATGCCTACTGGCTAAGATAGATCTTCTTTTGAATGTTAGATTTCTTATGCTCAACCTTAAACAAATAGTTCAAGTAATGAGCATCCTGAAAAACCGAAGGCCGACAACATATTTTTAGGCCTTCACATTTTTCCCCTTTGAGATTTTCTATGCCTTAGAAATCATTTTAAGACACCTTCCTCTTTTTCGTTCCTTAGCAAAAAATGCGACACATTGGCCAAGTGGCCAGAATACCTTAGGAATCATTTTTAAGACACCTTCGTCTTTTTTGCTCCTTAGCAAAAAATACGACACACTGACCAAGTGGCCAGAATATCTTAGAAATCATTTTTTAAGGCACCTTCGCCTTTTCGACCTTTTTTGTTTTTCCCGTATTTTTGGTTGACCGACTTTGCCAACTTATGAGTAACCCTAAAAACATGTTGACAAACAAATATCCCAAAGACGGTTGGCGGTTACCAACTTTTGTACAAACCGGCATAAATAGCCTTAAAGGCTTGTAAGATATTTCCTCTCTTGTAAATCTCTATATTAGTTGAATCAAGCCATGCAAGTATTAATTTTTAGAATTTTCTTTTTGCAATCAAAGTTATCTGTAGCCAGCGTTATCACGTTCAGCAAGCTGAAGTTATTACTTCAAGCCATTGTACTCACTGTTGATATTTTTAAATATAGTGCAATTTTTGTCTCACTACTGCGTCGTTCATTTGTGCAAACTGTATGAATTCTTCTACTTGAATATTTCTGCTGCTAACTGTTGCGTTTCCGTTCCTACACGCCTACGCTCTGAGCAACCAAGCCTTTGCTGCACTCACAAGCATCGATTTATGACATGATATCAGAGCAGACATTTTAGTAATTTGCATTTTTACTGCAGATTATTAGTCTTGTTTCTATCAAGATGTCTTTCTAGCAAACGCGTAGCCAATAGTATTCCGACAGTCGTTGCTCCTACCAACGATCTCGTTCAACCAAAATGGATCCATCATCTAGTTCATCTCTCATTGACAAACTCGATGGAGATAACTACCATCTCTGAGAATTCAAGATGAAGGTTATACTTCTAGCCAAAGAACTATGGGACATCATCGATGGCACAGAACTCAAAACAGAAGGTGATGCAGCCATCATCACCAAGTGGAGACTGAGAGATGGCAAAGCATTTACCATGACCACCCTCAACATCAAGGACACTCAAATCTGCCACATACGTGCTGCTCAGACATCTAAGGATGCATGTGACATCCTAACAACTCTCTACGACATTAGAGATTTTACGTCTAAGCTCTATCTGAGGAAGAAATTCTTTAATCTCAGAATGTCTGAAGCAGATAGTGTTTCGAGTCACCTCAACACTTTCAAAAATCTTATGGAGCAGATGACTGCAACAGGCTCAGTCATAGAAGATTTCGATAAACTCATGACTCTATTATCGAGTCTACTTGAAGCCTACAAAAATTGGATAATGGAAATTTCTACCCAGGAGCACCTCACTCTATCAAGAGTAATCTCGTTGCTCATACAAGAGGAGATCATCCTCCTCAGGCTCAACATCGGATCCTCAAGCTCTGTATTAAAAAAATCAGAAGTTTAGATCCAAGAGATCTACAAAGTTAGGCTCCATTGACAAAAAGAGCAACATGCAGTCTGGACCAAGTTTCAGTTCAGGATTGAATTCAAGCTCTTCATCATTCCAACCTGTGCAGAAACTATTTTGTAGATATTGTAAGAGGACTGGTCACGAAATCAAGGACTATCGAACTTTGAAGTACAACAACGAAAAGAAGAAGCAGATCCAACAACAAGCACATAGTGCTACAGCCAGTCACTCAAATCAGCAACAACAAGAAGAAGAAGATGAAGCAGCTTTCATGACCAAAGTCAGAGAACAACAGAATATCGATTCTTGGTATCTAGACTCCGGAGCAACTCAACACATGACTCACCATCGCGACTGGTTCAAATACTACAAGTCGTTCACCCACTCTCGAGATGTGCAACTTGGTGAAAACTCATTACATTCAATCAAAGGTGAAGGAACATTCAGAGTTGTATTTAAAAAGGGTGAAGTCAAGTTGTTGTCCAAGGTTCTCCACGTTCCAAATCTGACCAAGAATCTGCTCTCAGTTAGGAGAATCACCGATTCAGGTCGAAGGGTCGAACTTGATACAGAAGCTGCACAATCCTTGACAAATCCTGGAAGGTTCTAGTCTATAGAAGAAGAAGTGGCTATCTTTTCAAACTCAGCCACTGCTACTCTTCTAACAATCAAGCTCTTCACATAGCCACTTCTGAATCAATTGATACGCTGTGGCATTTCAGACTTGGCCATCAGTGTGGAAAAAGTACAAAAAGGACCAAGAGTGGATCCTAATCTGATCCTCAAGAGGGATTGGTTGTCAGATTACTTGATCTATCAATCTACTTCAGATTAAGATCAATCTAGATCAATTCTAGACACAAAATCCTAACAAGAACAATCATTGTTTGAAGGTAAGTGTACTTTCTGGTTTCACACGTGTGAAACACTGTCTGAGTATGGACTCCAACCCGAAAATCAAGTACACATTGATAGAACCTCAAAACAATCAAAACAAATGTAGACAAATGGAGAGAATCACTCAAAATTGCTTCCAAAACCAAGATTGGTGTCTCACTATGATTATGGCCAAATGTGGCTCTATATATACAATAAGTGGGAGCTCGTGGTACTGATCATCCCTCTAATCCCACATGTGTGAAGGTGCTTTGTCATATGATGATTCATCATGCAAAACTGACACTTGGACAAAACCTTCTATTTTGAGCACTTTTGGTCCATTTTCCTTCTATATGGAGATCTACTTGGAAATCTTCTAGAAGTCCAAATTCACCTACTTCAGCTTATTCCACACGTGTGTGCTGTCCTCTACACATGGGATGTGACACCTAACCAAAATATTTGGCTCATGCAATCAATAGATTGATGCCATGTGTCATATATCTAGAAAACTAGTTTTGGGCCTTTTTAGCCACTAGAACTTGAATTAAATCTATGTACAGCCTATATGATTATGGTACATGACAAGTACACTATTTCCACACGTGGAAACAGGCTCCACACATGTGTAATCATCCTATATACATGATTTTTGGCCTCTACTAAGCTTATTTTTGCATTTTTCACATTAAGTACAACAATATTCTCCAAATGTCAGCTCAGAATCTAACACAAGACCTGCCTTCAGTCAGCAAGCCAACTTCTCCATGCGAAAGTTGTATTATTAGCAAGCATGCTAGAAGTTCCTTTAGTTCAGACTCAGTTCATACATCCAACGGCTTGCTTGACCTTGTACACAACGACATCTGTGGCCCGATGCAGACTGCTTCCACAAGGAGAGCTCTTTATTTTCTAACCTTCAATGACGACTTCTCTCGAAGGACTGCAACCTACTATATGAAGAACAAATCCGAAGCATTCAAGTACTTCAAGCAGTTCAAAGCATCTGTAGAAAACCAGCAGAGGAAGATCAAGACTCTACGCATAGATGGAGGGGGGAGAGTACATCTCCACATAATTCAAGGAGTTCTTCAAGGCCAATGAGATACTTCAACAATACACAATCAGCTATTCACCTCAATCCAATGGTGTAGCTGAGCGAAAGAACCGGACACTCATCGAAAGTGCCAAGAGCATGTTGGCCCATGCCTCTCTTCCAAAGAAGTTATGGGCATAAGCTGTTACTATAGCTGCCTACTTACAGAATGGATCCATCACCATAGCCCTGAATGACAAGACACCTTATGAGGTGTGGATAGGATCAAAACCATCACTCAAACATATTCGAGTGTTTGGATGCATCGCTTTCGTTCAGATCCCTGAGGATCTAAGAAGAAAACTAGATGACAAGGGCAGGAAAACGATTTTTATCAGCTATTTCCAAAATCACAAGGCATACAAGCTCTACAATTTGAAAACCGAGAGGACCTTCACCAGTAGAGATGTCATTTTTGTGGAAGATTAGTTCCTCGACCACAAAGAGAAAGCTAATGGTAATTCTGACTCACGGATCGAACAACCAGTCAATTTCGATCTAGAGAACTACAGAATCTCGACACTGACTCAGAAGATGAGTTAGAACCTCAACGAGTCAACCCACATCAGAGGACCGAAGTTCAACCTAGGAGGTCAAACAGGTCCAGATAGCCTCCATCCACATTTATGGATGATTCGGGCTACTACTTTGTGTAGGAACCGACATAACTCTTATTGGAAAAAGGAAATTCAAAAATTTAATACTTACATAGCTTGATTCACCTAATATAGAGATTTACAAGACAGGAAATATCTTACAAGCCTTTAAGGCTATTTATGCAAGTCTATACAAAAGTTGGTAACCGCCAACCGCCTTTGGGATATTTGTTTGTCCAACAGTTTTTAGGGTTACTCATAAGTTGGCGAAGTCGGTCAGCCAAAAATGCGAGAAAAACAAAAAAGGCTGAAAAGACGAAGGTGCTGTAAAAATAATTTCTAAGGTATTCTGGCCACTTGGCCCGTGTGTCACATTTTTTGCTAAGGAGAAAAAAGACGAAAAAGACCCAGGTGCCTTAAAAATAATTTCTAAGGCTGGCCACTTGGTCAGTGTGTCGCATTTTTCTAAGGAGCAAAAAAGGCAAAAAAGACGAAGGTGCCTTAAAATGATTTCTAAGGCATAGAAAATATCAAAGGGAAAAAATGTGAAGGCCTAAAAATATGTTCTCGGCCTTCGATTTTTCAAGATGCTCATTACTTGAATGATTTGTTTAAGGCTGAGCATAAGACATCTAACATTCTCCCTTAATGTGGATCCTGAAAAACTTTTATCTTCATATTTAACATATTATTAAATCTGAAATGTTGCTCCTTTGATAGAGACTTTGTGAAGTAATCTACTGCCATGTAATTTGTTTTATAGAAAATCAATACTGCTTTTTTACTGTGAACTTTCTCTCTAAGGTAGTGATACCTGATTTCTATATGTTTGCTTCGAGAGTGAAATCTCGGATTGAGAGATAGTGCTATTATGCTTTGATTGTCACAATAGATTGTTGTAGCACGATTGAGGCCTGCAAGCAGTTGCCTAAGCCAGATCGCCTCTTTGGTTGCGTTTGTGGCAGCTATGTATTTGGATTCTGTTGATGATAATGCAACTGAGGTCTGCTTCCGGTTGTTTCATGAGATTGGGCCTTGGTTGTATAAAAATACAAATCCAGAAGTTGATTCTCTAGTGTCGACATCTCCTGCCCAATCCGCATCTGTGTAGGCTTCAAGAATATTGACAGTTTGGCTGCCTCCATAGCAGATGCTGAGAGTTGTCATTGCTTGAATGTACTTTATGACCTTTGTTAGCACTTTCCAATGAGCTATGCCTGGATTTGACAGGAACTGGCTGAGTGTATTGATCGAATATGCAAGGTCTGGTCGCATGCAGATCATTGCGTATATCAGTGAGCCGATGATGGATTGAAACGGATAGCACTTCATCTCCTCCTTTTCTGCCTTAGTTTGAGGAGACTGTTTCTTTGATCATTTTAGTCCAAGGTCGAGTGAAAAGTGACTGGGTTTGCAGTTGGCCATTCCATACTTTTCCAGTACGTTGTTGAGATATCGTTGTTGACTGATAAAGATCAGTCTGCTAGGTCAATCTTGTTGAATTTGGATTTTGAAACAATAGTGGGCTGGACCCATGTCAGTCATCTTGTATTTCTGGGCCAGTATGCATTTTGTATCCTTCATTAGATTCAGATTATTACTGAATAAGAGTGTATCATCTACGTAGAGAGTGATGATGATGAAGTATTCTAATACAGATTTGAAGTAAAGATTCGAGTTTGCTATAGCTGCAAAGGAGAGGAGTAGGCAGATCGAAGCATGTTTGACGACTGGGCTGAAGGTTTCTAAATAATCTAGATCTGAAATCTAGGAAAAGTCTTTGGCGACTAGTCTGGCCTTGTAACTATTTGGCCTTCCTTCAGCGTCGTACTTTGCCTTGAGTATCCATTTGCATGGAATTGGTTTCCGATCCTTTGGCAGCTCAGTGAGTGTCCATGTTTGATAAGAGAATTGAATTCGGTGTCCATCGCTAATTTCCACTAGTGAGCATCAAGAGTAGACATTGCCTCAGAAACTGTGGTGTAGCCAACATTATCACGCTCAGCAAGCTGAAGTTATTACATCAAACCAATGTACTCACTATTGATATTTTTTATCAGAGTGCACTTTTTGTCTCACTACTACATCATTCATTTGCGCAAACTATATGAATTCTTATACTTGAATATTTTTGCTGCTAACTGTTGCGTTTCCATTCCTACACGCCTACGCTCTGAGCAACCGAGCCTCTGCTATGATCACGACCGCCGATTTACGACACTGAAGTCTATCTCTAGTAATGTGAATTCCTAGCAAAGAATGAATAGCTCCTAAATCAATCATGTCAAATTCCTTTGACAGATCACTCTTAGTAGTGTGCTGAAGAGAAGTTTCGTTAGACCAAATTAATGCATCATCTACATAAAGAGCTATGTGAGCTGAATTGGTGCCTATATGTTTTGAATAGAACAGTCAACTGAATTGTTTGCAAATTCCAATTGAATGAGATAAGAGTTGATTCTATCAAACCATGCTCTTGCGATCTATTTCAGACTATAGATTGCTTTGTGTAGCTTGCACACTTTGTGCTCTTGGCCTTTGACTTTGAATCCTTCCGGTTGGAAGGTATACAGCTCCTCTTCAACATTGTCATTGAGAAATGTTGTCTTGACGTCCATTTGGTGCATTTCGAGGTCTTCCGTGGTTGCTAACGCAATCCGAGTTCTGATTGACTGCATCTTAAGGACATGACTGAAAATTTCTTGATAATCCACTCCTTGGATTGAGTGAATCCTTTAGCCACCAGCTGTGCTTTCCATTTTGCAATGGAATCATCAGAATTGATCTTCTTTTTGAAGATCTACTTGTTTTCGATAACTCTCTTATGAGTGGGGAAGTCGACCAGTGTCCATGTCTGATTCGTCAAAAGTGAGCTGTACTCGCTTTCCATAGCTTCTTGCCACTTCACAACATCCTTGGAGTTAATTGCTTTGGCTAGGCTCTTTGGTTCTTCTGATGAAGTCCAGAATGATTGAGGTGCATACCTCTCAAGAACTGTTCGAGTCTGTGAGAATCTGTGGACGTTGGATTGACCAGGATGCAATGACGCTTCTTCTTGAATTTCTTCAAATCTGCTCAAGCTAGCTTGGTCTGGTCTGATGACAGGTATTGTCAGCCGCTCGGCTTCTGTAGCTATAGCTACAGGTTCTATAGAAGGAACATTAATGTTGGAAGAATCCATGCTATGTAAAATAGGATGAAATGACATAGCATCATTTATCGATGATTGTTTGAAATCATAGTATGTATGTTCTTGAAATATTACATTCCTAGAGACAAATACTACATTGGTGGATGGATCATAAACTTTATAAGCTTTATGCTCATTAGGATAGCCAATGAAAATACATTTATTTGTCTTATGATCTAGCTTCTTCCTAATCTATTTAGAAATGTGAAGAAAACATATACAACCAAAGATTTTTAAATGGTTGACACTAGGCTTGTGCCCATGCCAAACTTCATGAGGAGTCTTGTTGTTGATGGCTTTGGTGCTGGATCAGTTCTGCAGGTAACAAGTTGTGGTAGTAGCTTTTGCCCAGAACTTCGCAGGTAGGTGTGCTTGATGTGGCATGGATCTGGCTAGGTTGAGAAGAGTTAGATTCTTCCTTTCTGCAATCTCGTTCTATTGAGGTGAATAGGAAGTGGTAAACTGTCTTCTAATACCATGTTCAGCCATGTAGTCAGACATCTCGTTAGAGATGTATTCACCACCACCATCAGTTCGGAGTGTCTTCACTTTCCTAGATTTTTGTGTCTCAACCATGGCCTTGAATCTCTTGAAGCATTCAAAGGTTTCAGATTTGTGCTTAATGAACATGAATGTAGACCATCTAGAATAATCATCTATGAAAGTGATAAAATATATTTCATCCCCTAATGATGGAGTTGGCATTGGACCACAGAGATCGCTATGTACAAGATCTAGTACATGCTTTGTTTTGATGGAATGTGTTTTTGGAAACTTGCTTCTAGAGTGCTTCCCATAGATGCATGATTCACAAAAGAAAGATTTCCTAACTAATGAAGAAGGGAATTATTGCAACGCATATAAGAAAGTGATCTTGTATTCACGTGTCCAAATCGACTACGCCACAGAACAGCACTACCATTTACATTTTCATTAGAGATACTAGCTAATGCAACTGAATTAAAGAGTACGTAAAGATTTTTGACTCTAGTGCATGTAGTCAAAGTAGTATCTTCCTCGAGTATTGTACACTGCTTAGATGAGAAAGTAACAGTGTAGCCCTCATCAGTTATCTTAGAGACTGTTACCAGGTTCTTTGTCTTTTGTGCTAAAGACTATGGTTGAATAGTTTGGTCTCCTCGGCTAGCATCACAATGTTAGCATCCACATAGGCATCTAATTTGAATAATCTTCCAAATCTTATGCCTCTAGCAATGATCTTGCCATCCTTCTTGATGTTACATGCATTTGTGGTGAACTCCACAATCAAACCATTGTCAAGCAATTGTCCTAAACTAAGCAAGTTCTTAGTGATACTAAGAATGTAAAGTACTCCATCAATCTTGATCTTCCTTGAAGATCCCAAGCATAAAGGTATGGATCCTATGCCTTCTACCTTACAAGCATAATCATTTGCTGTAAAATTTGACTTGATAGGTCCATCATAGGTAGATAAGTTTGAGAAATACTCCCTCTTACTTGTCATGTGGGAGCTAGCCCCACTATCTATCCACCAAGGGTCTTCACCTCTTATGCTTGAATATGAGAAACTTGACTTCATGAGTGAATCTTCATGAGAGCTCTCCTCTTCCTCTTGGCCTAGGTTTGCTTTACTTTGAGATTGCTTCTTCTTGAATCACTCCGAGGCATAGTGCCCCATCTTGCCACAAAAGTAGCATTTGATCTTCGACTTATCCTTCTTTGGCTTGTTCGAGCTTGGACTTGAAGATCCTTCTTGATCTTCACCTTTGACTTGATTCTTCTGGAAAGCTGCAATACAGAGGAAGAAGTCCAAAGGAACTTGCAGATAGTGGTATATATTTTTATGAATCTTTATATATGCCACAAGCGGATGGAGATTTTGGCAAGCTCGAAGCAATTCCATTGCCTAGTTTTCAGAGTGATGAGTGGCTACTCCTGACAATATTGTTTTTGAATCCTTCAGATGCAAGCTACTCATTGATGTTAGAAATGCTATGAAGATAAGTACGGGTTCAAAAATTGTTCACCTAAGTTGGTTTATCTCATTGCATATATTTGTTGATTTTTTCTCAAGTGCTAGTGTTCGAAGGACACCAACTTTATTTGTTTGCAAGGATTTATCATATGAGACTTTGTCAGATCTCATGGATCAAGGTTGGGATAGTAAAAAAAATAATGATATACAATGCAGGATTAAAAAATCGTCAATGATCTTCCATTATCATATCAAAAAACAAATGCTCAGTCTCACATTTAGTTATCGAAAATACAAGAAAATTGACTGTACATCTATGGTTGAGGTGGAAGAGCATTAGACGCTTGATTTTATCATAATAGAGGTCATGCTATTACAAACCAATCTACCAACTTATTTCGGATTTATCATCAATGGAAGACTCGTAAGTACTCTATGTTTATTGCCATTTCAAGATAGTACAAAATAATGGAAAATGACATAATTTGCAATTGCACATTCACTAATATTTGTCATGTCACAGTTGCGAAAAAGATAGGAGCTGATAATGTGCCACAAAGATCTACCTACTATAATCATCATTGTGGAAGAACAATAGCTTCAAATAAAGTTTAGTAAAAATCTGTGTATAGAGTCTTTCATTCAATAATTGAAAGCCCAAGTTGGGCATCAGTTAATGTATTTTGGGCTCCCAAATTCATAAAATGGAGCAGCATTTGACATATCAATGTATATTTTTCTATCAATTCTATACATGTGTAATCTATATCTATTTTGTGCCATCTATATTTTTCTAATCTTTTTTTTAGTATAATAACATCATCCTTAGCACCATCAACAATGGGTGGCTGAAGCCTTGCCCTCGCTAGTATGCTCAGGATAATTTCTTGCCTAAATATATACACCTAGCTTGATGTGTATTAATGAAGTATAAACTGCAAGATAGAATATTCACAGATTAGTTACGGTTTAAATTTTTTACAGAAAACAGAATAAATTACCTTTGAAATATCAAGATCCAACTGAAGGATGAACCACTCAAAAAATAGCTTTGCATTATACAAAGTGTACCACCCACAACTAAATGAATCATTTTGTTGGGGTGACTGCAAAAAAATTCAGCACACAAGACATCAATTAAGAGATAGAATGAATTAGAATGAAACAAATACATTAGAATGTTGATTTTAAAATGTTGTTAAGAAAGACATAATTTACCTCCAAACTGATGATCTGTCATTCAGCTCTCTGGCCAACATTTGTTGGAATATATTTACATATATATGGCAAGATCAAATTGACATCCTTATGCGTATTGCGAGCCGAGTTCATCTTTACACAAAATACTCTAATAACATTATCTATAGATCTCTTAGTAGAGATCATGTTTAAACTCCGGTGCTCACTGCAAAATAAGATAGAGAGTCCATTAGCTTCAATTCTGAGAACTATTTGTAGAAATTTTGTTTGTATTTTTCTGGTTTTTTCATGATCCTAAGCAAGCGACTACAAATCACAGATCATGAGAGAATCAATCAAGAAGACGACACAAATGATGAGGTGGAGAAGAGAGCAATTGTATTTTTTGCTTTTGCGTTTTCCAATGAGTTGGTCAGTGTTTCGCTCATTGGCGGCCTAAAGCTCACCTCAATCACTGTGTTTTGCTCATTGGCAGACTTTCATGCATAGCTTTTCTCTCTTCTATTCTTTTCGTTCTCTACATCATCTCTTCATCATGTTGATCAAAAATGTGTATTTATATCCACTGTGTGGAGTTTACAAGATAGTTAATCAGAGAATTACAAGACAAGTTAATGCTAATCAACTAGTTAGTTATTCTCTGTTATTGCTGTCTCTTTTAGCTGAGCGTGAAGTACAATACACCACGCTCGTCAAGCTGCCAGTTGGCAACGCAAATTATTTTCTTTCGTTTTGTGTCTTTCTCTAGTGTGTTCATCACCTGGTCATTGGGTCGAAACTCGAATACTTTTCTTTCGGTCTTCGGGGTATGTTCGACCTTCACTTTGTTTCGCTTCGTCGCCTTCACGATAAAGTTGCAGGAGTTCACAATTTCTGACACTCCCTCTTGAACCTTGCAACTTTGTATATTTAATCCAATTGATTTTCTTTGCCTTGCGAAGAGTGGTTTGTCGAGCGGCTTCGTGAGCAACTCTGCAATCATGTCTTCAGATTTTATGTACTGAACCTTCAGCTCTCCTTTCGAGATCAAGTCTCGAATATGATGGTACTTCAGAGGTATATGTTTTGTCTTTGAATGGAATATAGGATCCTGGAACAGATATATGGCACTTTGAGAATCCATCATTATCATACATGGTTCTCTTTGTGGTATGCCAACTGCTTCCAACATCATCTACACCTATACTACATCGTTCGCCATCTTTGAAGTTGCGACATATTTAGCTTCGCATGAGGATTGAGCTACCAAGGTTTGTTTTTTGCGTGTCCAACTGATTGCTGCTCCGCACACAATCGAACATCTTCCTATCACGGACTTGCTGTCGTCTTTGCAATTCACCCAACTTGCCTGTCAGAAACTGCATGGAAAAATACAGTGCCGCATCTTCCGCAAAAAGTGTCGCTTTTTTGGAAGTGCCTTAATGGCCCAAAAACAACTTGCATAAGTGTCGCTAAACACTTAGTGGCAAATTAAAGAAAAAAGAAGAGTACGTGTCGGGTGTCGGGTTTTTTGCATGTGAAAAACCTGTGGCGACAATTAGCTCAAATATGCAGACTATTTGAAAATGGTTCATTTTCTGCAGGTTGCATTTGAGAGAGTAAAAATCAGAGAAGGAAGAAGGGCTGTTGGGATGAGTAGGAGCTAGATTAAATTCCAACACTCCCCCTTAAGCTAACTGCTATGAATGTGATTTGCCATTGAGATTTATCATTTCTACTAAAGTAGAATGTTTATCTCTAGACACTGGCTTTGTCAAAATATCAGCCAACATATTGTCTGTATGACAGTAACTTAGTACAACATCTAGGTTCTCAACTTTCTCTCTAAGAAAATGGAACTGAACTTCTATGTGTTTAGTTCTAGCATGAGTACGTAGGTTCACAGATAGAACTATGCAGCTTTGATTGTCACACTGGAGTATTGTTAGACTGATTTGTGGGAATTGCAGATCCTACAATAGCCTCCTTAGCCAAATGATCTCCTTCACTGCTAATGTAACTGCAACATATTCGGATTTTGTAGAGGACAACGACATGTAATTTTGCTTTATATTGTTCCATGAAATGGGTCCTCCTCCAAGGAAACAAATATAACTTGATGTGGATTTTTTGGTGTCCACATCTCCTGCCCAATCGAAATCTGAATAGGAAGTCAATGTGAGTGCAACTTTTGTGTTGCCGTTGTAACTCAAGGTATAGTGCTTTGAGGTTTGAATGTACTTCAAAACTCTTTGCAGGGCTTTCCAGTGTTGTAGTCCTGGATTGGACATGAATTACGACAGTGTACTCACAACATATGCAAGATCAGGTCGTGTGTTCATTCATTAGAAAATAATACTTTTGTGTCGTTGAATAATTCTCCTTTTGAATATTCGTTAGATCAAATGTAAAGATATTTTTTCAGTTGTTGAATATGACCTTTATTTGTTATTTCAGGATCAGATATTGAGTGTAGGGCCTTGACTCTCTGATCAGTTTGATTTTCAGTGTATTGCTTGAAATCTTTGAAGCAACTAAATGCTTCTGACTTGTTCTTTATGAACATGACTCTGGTAAATCGGGAGTAGTCATCAATGAATGTAATAAAATATAGAGCTTGACCCAAGGAGAGTACGGTCATAGGACCACATAAGTCACTGTGTATCAGTGACAAAATGGACTTTGCCCTTTTGGCTTGTCCTCTTGAAAATCTAGTTCTAGGTTGTTTCCCTAGTAAGCAACTTTCACAGACAGATTGATTAGCTATAGTAACATCATTTATATTCATGTTCTTGACCATTTTGTTATAATGCATATACAAGATTGAACGCATATTTAGATTACCTAATCTTTGATGCCATAAATTAGCATCTGAACAGCTCATAGAAAGTGAAAAATCATGACTCAATATATACAAATTTTCTTCTCTGTAAGCAGAGAGGATTTCTTTTGAATTCTCATCTAAAATAGTACATCGGCTAGCAATGAACATGGCTCTATAGCCCTAATCTGTAATCTTGCTAATAGACAATAGTTTCCTAGTTAACTTGGGTACATAGATTACACCATTAAGTTGCCTAGTGATGTCGTCAGAGAATTGTAGTCAAATAGAGACTTGGCCTTCGACTTGATGTCAACTGGAGTCACCAAAGAAGATATACATTGATTCCATAGTTGTGAGTGTAGTGAAGAGGTCTTTGCATGGCGTCATGTGCTAAGAAGCACCTGAATCAAGATACCATTGATGGGCATCTCTGCTGGGTTGATCTTGTACCATCAACGCTTTATCATCATCTTGGAAACCTCTGATTATGTCAGAGTTGCCTTCTTGCTGCTGCTGCATCTTCTTCCTCGTTTCATTATGCTTGAGGATACGACAGTCTTTGATGTCGTGGTTGGTTCTTTTGCAGTATCTGCAAAATAGCCTGGTCTTGGACGATGACTGACTATGTTGTTGCTGTTGTGGTTGTGATGCAGCTGGCTGTTCTGTTTTTTGTCTTCTTATCCTTGAAGCCTTTCTTCTTCTTGGACTGTTGTTTGTTTGACTATAGTGCCATGGATTTGTTATTTGTAGTGGGCTTCTTTCCTTGCCTAACCTAAATCCAAGATCTAGTCAATCTAGCATCAAAGAGACGGAGTTAGTTGTCGCGCGTAGGTTCGTTCCCATGAGAGCGATAGTATAGTTCAGATTTCAACATGAATGGAGGATCTAATACTAACATCCATTAACACTAAGCATTAACACTACATCCATTAACCCTACTTCCATTAACCCTAAATCCACAACAATGATAGAAACTTACTCTTCTCTCTCTCCCTCTCTCTCTCACAAAAAGAATACGAAATAGCAATCCCAATAATAATCAGATCCAACAATTTGTAAAAATTACAGCAAATAAGGATCCTAAAACACTTGAAATGATGAGGGAAACAATAGATTATGATTTCATAAGATTAGCACAAGTTGAACCATCAAAATCCATCAAAAATCTATGCTTGAACCTCACTAAATGGCCCAAATCCTTGAAGAAGGCTTCACACGTGTGAAAGTACAGCCTCCCACAGTCTGAGTATTGTACACCAGACCTACATTCAATCCTATAATCATTAGTAATCACAAGTACTCAAACAATTATGAACATAGAGAGCAATTGCATCATTATGAGAGAAAAAACATGAAATTGCTTGATTGATTTTGGTTAGATATCATCACCTATATATACATGATCCATCACGGTTTTGGGAAGGTATGAGTAGCCCTAAACCTATCCCTAATGCTAATTTTGGTGGATCTTTCATCCCTACCAAGTTAGGGTTGGAATCTTGGAGATCCCTCAACAATGCAAAAATTACCAGAAATAGCTCCTATTTTTTCTCCCTTGTATCTAAGCATAATTTGGACTCATTCCAAAGGTTCTAATACTTAGGTCTACTTGAGAACATCCTTATGAATGGAATCCTATGCTATTTGGCACGTGTGACAAGCCACATCATGACCATCTAACTATTTACAAGTCATATGACCAAAACTAGTCAAGCTAGAATTGTGAATTTTTAACACTCCTCCTCACTATCTAGCTTGGTTCAATCATTGATTTACTAATCACTCCAAGTGATGATCTGAACTTCATAAAAGGTGTCTTTTGAAGTGGTTTAGTAAGTAGATCAACTACACATTCATTGCTTGGAACATGCTCCAAAGCAATCTCCTTGGCTTGCACCATTTCTCTCACAAAGTGATGGCATATCTCAATGTGCTTAGATCTTGCATGGAAGATTGGGTTAGATGCAAGGTGTTGGGCTGATATATTGTCATTGTAGATGATTGGTTCCTCCTCTGAATCCATGATCTTTAGTTCCACCAATAATCTCTTGATCCAAAGTACCTCCTTTGTAGTGGTTGTCAAAGCTTTGTACTCAGCCTCGGTTGAAGATAGAGATATAGTTTCTTGCTTTTTTGAAAGCCATGAAAACAAACCTTCTCCTATGAAAGTGGAATAGGCACTTGTTGATTTCCTATCCCTCTTGTCCCCTGCAAAATCTGAATCACTAAATGCATGAAGTTTAATCACATCTCCTCTATATAGAATCCCAAAATCCAATGTACCCGAGATGTATCTTAGAATCCTCTTAGCCTTTTTTTGATGGATATTCAATGGCTTTTGCATGGATTGGCTCAACCTACATACACTAAAGCTAAGATCTATTCTAGTTATAGTGATCCACATTAACGAACCTATAAGTTTCCTAAACAAAGTGATGTCCATGAAGGATCTTTCATCATCTTCATTTGGTTCTTTTACATCTTGCTCCATTGGTGCGTCAACACTTTTGCATACTTCCATCTTAAACCTCTTCAAAAGACTTTGAGCATAGTTTACTTGACTTATAAAGATAAAATCAAACCCTCTAAGTACTTCTATGACTAAGATGAAGTGAAAACACCCTAGATCTACCATCTTGAACTCTAATGATAGATCTATCTTGATTTTTTCAATACCATCAACACTATTTCCACTAATGATGATGTCATCTACATAAATGAGTAAAAGTACAATACCAACATCATCAAACTTAGTGTAAAGAGTGGGATCATATTCACTTTGAACAAAAGAAAGTGAAATAAGATAGCAATGTAGTCTTGAATTCCAAGATCTCGAGGCTTGCTTCAAGCCATAGATGCTTCTTTGGAGATGGCATACTTTGTTCTCCATTCCATGCTTGATGAACCCTTGTGGATGCTCCATATAGATATCCTCTTCCATAAAATTATTCAAGAAAGCATTAGAGACATCCATTTGACATAGAATCCATCCAAAATGTGATGCAAGTGCAATCATTAGCCTTATTGTGACCATCTTGGCCACGGGTGCAAAAGTTTCCTCATAGTCTATCCCTCTCTCTTGAGCATAACCTTTTGCAACTAATCTTGCTTTATGTTTGTTAACACTCCCATTTCATTCAACTTAAGCTTGAAGAACCACTTGCATCCTATTACATTCCTTTGAGGTCTCTCAACAAGCGACCAAGTTTCATTATCAATCATGGCATCATACTCATCCAGCATAGCTTTATACCATTCTTTGGAGTTCAATGCATCTTCAATATTAGATGGTTCTTCAAAACTAGATAAAGCATAAGAAGTGGATGAGATACCCTCAACTTGCTGTCCTTTGCCTTGATATGTGAGCCTTGATGGCTCCACTTTTGCCCTTGAAGATCTCCTTGGTGTGATAGGTGGGTTTGGTGCTTGCTCCTCCATGAGCTCCTCCTCAAAACCAAGATCTTGCTCCTCGGCCATCTTCTTCTTGATTGTTGGAGCACTTGAGCCTTCTTCAAGCATATGCATATGATGTTCATCAAAGATGACATCCCTTGAAACAACAAATTTGTTCAAGGATGGGAGATAGACTTTGTAGCCCTTGCTTTCGTAAACCGAAAGCACAGAATCCAGGTGAAAGCCATGGATTCTGTTTTCTAAGTGAGAAGCAACTAAGAGGGACAATAGAGAGCCAGCGACAAACTGCTGCTTTGTATTGGCCTTAATAGCTCGCTTGAGCTCACCAGAAACAGTCTTGAACCAGCTATATGGTTCAAGAGGAGCTTTGGCCAACTTGATGTGGGACTCCACTATCCTGTGAAGGATTTGAGATGTGATGCGGTCTTTCCTAAGATTGCCAACCATCAAAAAATGATTCAACAATTGGGCAGCGGCGTGGATGGAAGGCTCAGTGATGGCTTCCAGAAGGTAACCATCATTAGTCCAATGCAGATCGTTGGTGAGGTCAATGTATGGCTTGATGGCCTGTTTGACGTGCTTGTGATTGGGTGAGACGTGCGTACCAGATGAGATTCCTATAGCTGCAAGTGCGGCCTTAGTGACGTGCACCTTGTGTAGACTATCCTTGTATGGGAGCAGAGACGAGGGGAATGGGAAGTTCAGTGCGAACACCAGCAAGGGGTGGAAGCGCAGCTGACGAGGTATGCCTAGTACGACGTCGTGACGCGGAAGGTGAGTCAGGAATTACGATGTCGCTGCGTGGACGACGACGATTATGAGAACTTGAGGCCTGGTGAGATGACTTGGTTGGTGCTTCTTCGTAAACCGAAAGCACAGAATCCAAGTGGAAGCCATGGATTCTGTTTTCTAAGTGAGAAGCGGCTAAGAGGGACAATAGAGAGCCAGCGACAAACTGCTGCTTTGTATTGGCCTTAATAGCTCGCTTGAGCTCTCCAGAAACAGTCTTGAACCAGTTATATGGTTCAAGAGGGGCTTTGGCCAACTTGATATGGGACTCCACTATCCTGTGAAGGATTTGAGATGTGATGCGGTCTTTCCTGAGGTTGCCAACCATCAGGAAATGATTCACAATTGGACAGCGGCATGGATGGAAGGCTCAGTGATGGCTTTCAGAAGGTAACCATCATTAGTCCAATGCATATCATTGGTCCAATGCATATCATTGGTGAGGTCAATGTATGGCTTGATGGCCTGTTTGGTGTGCTTGTGATTGGGTGAGGCATGCGTATCGGATGAGATTCCTATAGCTGCAATTGCGGCCTCAGTGACACGCACCTTGTGTGTGGCTCCTTGGAAGGTGATGTAAAACTTGGATTTCTCTTCCTTCCACGTACTGAAGGCAAGAGTGATGAAATCCATATTGATTCATCCCGAAAAGGTTCTCTCATGAATATCCATTATAGTAAGTAGAGGCTCCGCAAGGGTCATCCACTGAGTGACCATGCTTGTGTTAGGACGAATCATGATGTCCGTTGCAGATGGGACATCACAATGGATAGTATAGCGCGAAGACTGGGAAGTATCAGTAGAAGACATGATGATCAGAAAGGAATTATAACTGCGTGAGAATGTATCAGAAGGCAATGCAGGAAATTTGGAAGGCTTTGGTCACAAGAAAAATTCTCAAGAGCTTCGCTAGCACAAGTGAGGAATGAATCGAATTCAGCCAACTTATAGGTGAATTTAGTGGGTCCATTACACTGAATAGTAGTTGGGCTGATCAGTTCTGAACAAAAATTTGCAGGCATGTACAGTAATGTAAAAATAGACTATAAAAATCTCGACGAAGGTTTTTAGGAATCTGAACCTATCAGACGAACGTTTTCTAGGGCTGGCAAAGGATGAACCTTCGCCCATGAGGGTCCTTCATCCAGGTACTGTCATAAATGTTTTTTTTCACAATCTGAACCTATAAACAACCTGATTTTGACATTTTAAGATCATCTAGCAGGTCGGCGAAGGTTCCTAAAATGGCATATCACTGAACATTTGCCTGACTCAAAAATTGAATTTTCTCTTGTCAGAAACCTTCGCCCACCTCAATTTAGATAAATCAAGGGTAGATGTACGGTCTGAGAGCTCAGCGAAGGTTTTTGATACTGTATTGGCCAAATCAACCCAAGACAGTGATTTTCTAAATCATTTTCCATAAAAATATTGTGCTTCTGTTTTCTTATGCTGATGACTTTTTGACTTTTGCTCATCAGTCTTTTCTTATTTTTTATTTTTTTCTTCTTTTTTCTTTTTTTTTTCAACTGTCTTTTTCCAAAAAAAAAAAGTCAGCAAATTAAATACTGAAAACAAAAAATTGAAAAAACAAATAAAATGAAAAAATATATTGAGATCAGGCTTGCTGAACTAGCGGAGCAGGTTGCCGAAACCTGCATAATCGACTGCCATTTACCAGAGTATCAAATCGTTTCCCATCCAAGTGCTCAAGAATTACTATGCCATAGTTCATGATTTCCTTCACTTTATACGGGCCTTCCCCAGTAAACTTCAACTTACCCTTGATTAGCTCTGTTTTGTACATCAATGCAAGATCTCCTGCTTCCAGATCTTTCTTATGCAATCGCCGATCGTGCCATGCCTTGCGGCGGGCTTTCTCTACTGCTAAGGGATGAACTGCGATCAATTGGGTTTCACATAATTTGTGCAACGCATCGTGGCAAAGTTGTAAAGACTGATCATCATTTAATCATTCTGTTGCTGCTATGCGTAAAGATGGGATTAAAAATTCAATTGGCATAACAGCATCTTGACTATAAACCAGTTGAAAAGGTGTTTGATTTGTACTATTTTTGTAAGCGATTTTGAATGCCCATAATGCTGCATACAGTTTATGTTCCCAATCAGACCGACTCGCTTCAACTGTTGCAGAGAATCTTATTGGAAGATTCACCTTGGCCATTCCCTCTGGGATAATACGGAGTACTAAATCTGTGTATAACAAAAAAATCTTCCAATAAACACTTCATTGTTTGATTAACAAAGTGTGTACCCTGATCATTGACAATTTCGATCGGACATCCAAATATGACTATAATATTTTTATATAGAAACTTAGCTGTAGATTTTGCATCAGCTATTTTGACAGCTTTGGCTTCAACCCACTTGGTCATATAATCAGTTGCGACGATAATGTATCGGTCCTGAGATCCTTGAGCAGCGGGATGAATAGGACCAACATAATCCAGTCCCCATTTTTCAAACGGTGCTTGCGATAAAATTGGATGTAAGGGTTCATAATTCTATCGAGTAGGCCGTCGTGCTCACTGGCAGACATCACATGTCTGAATAAAATTTTCAATGTCCTTATGAAGCGTAGGCCACCAACAACTGGATTGCAAAAGTTTGCAAACAGTAATATATGTAGAGAAGTGTCCTCCACCCATGCCATCATGTGAAAACATGATTAGATCTGGTACTTCATGCGGTAAAACACATCTTCGTAAAATATTATCTGATCCACGACGATACAATTGTCCTGCAATTAATTGATAAGGTTGAGCCTTATGAATCAATTGTCTTTTCTATACTTTTGTCAAAGAGTCATTCGGTTGTCCTAGCATCAGGTACTCAACAATATCTGTCGCCCACTCAGGTACTGCTTCAACATAGAACAATGCAGCATCTGGCAGTTCATCATCCACTTCAATATTAACTGGTGCGGATTCAATTCGTGAAACGTAATTGGCTAGATAATGTTGCTTCCCCTTTGTGACCACAATTCGAAAGTCAAATTCAGTCAATAATAATAACCATCTTGCAATACGTCCAGTATTACACATCTTATTTACCAAGTAAAGTAACGGTTGATGATCCATATAAAAGTGCGTTTCCATGAGATAGTGACGAAATTTCCAAACAAAAAAAATCATTGCTAGCGCTTCACGTTCTGTTGTTGAATAATTCTTCTCTGGATCTGTAAGTTGTCCGCTTCCAAATCGTATAGAATAATCCTTCTTATAGTCACATGGCTACGTCAAAACTGATCCAATGGCGTATTTTGAGGCATCTGTATGAACATGAAACTCTAATGTCCAATCTGGAGAACGCAGTATTGGTGCTAAAGATAATGTTTTTTTTAACTTTTCAAAGGCTTCTAAGTTCCCTATACATAGATTCTCCTAGAATAGAGTCCTAAGCATGGACCAACTATTCATAGAATTGCTATTGATAACTCTACACATGCAAACACTATCTCATACCTTGTCTAAACTCCATTTAGTGTGTTCAGGGCCTCACAAGGATCTTAATTACTTTCGGGTCATGTCCAATATGACGTGGCATAACTAGAGTATCGTGTATCCAAGACTAGGAGTATACTGTATATGTATTGGTCATGGACATAACATTCTTGACTTTTCCTTTGTCTTTATCCAATAGAGGTGGCACTTCCTTTAAATCAATCTTTTGAGGGGGATTTTCCCATTTCAGGACCATATTATAATGTTGCTTTGCTTGTTTCTTCGTCATCGAATCTGCCATCTTGTCTCCCTTCAATATAATTGCTTTGGACAACTTGATTGTTGGTTCATCAGGAACATTACGCACTCCAAATTTGATCGGATCCATATGATGTAAAATTTGTTCATCTGTAAGTTCTGCATTGTCATCATAAGTTAAGCATGGCTCATTGATATGAGATCATCCTCAATTGGATCTGGTATAGGTCCCGTTGATATCCAGGCTACATTCAGCACATTTAGTGGAAACGTGATTGGCATATCCAAAGTTCGATCTAACAAGGAAATCTCGCTCATCTCTGATTGAATATCTTGTTGACACATATATCCTACTGTACAATCAATTGTTGCAAGAGCTTCGTTCCAATTGACAGTATCCGTTTGAGAATCGTAGTGAACTCCCAATTTTTTCTCTGGTTGATCACAAGTTTGATCCGTTGTTGATGAATTGTCATCCACTTTTTGAACCACTGGCTTGATAGTCCAAGTCGTAGGATCAATTTTAACTGCACGTTCACGATTTTCAAAAGTGATTTTGCCGATACCCCAGTTATGAATTACTTGCGCAACTCGTAACCATGGACGTCCTAAGAGAACTCGGTAGACATTTGGTGCTTCTGATAAGTCCATCACGACAAAAGTAGTGACGAATTGTACTCCTGCAATCTTGACAGGTATATCTTCCACCATTCCTCGTGGATGAACCGTCGTTTGATCAGGTAGCTTAATAGCAAAAGTAGCATGCGTAATCTTTGTAAGGTCCCATTTTGTACATAGCTTTGTAGAAATCAAGTTAACTCTTGAACCGCCGTCTATCACGGCTGCTTCTTTAGAAAATTGTCTATGTTGTATTGACAGACTGATATTCTTTTGTTCACTTTCCCAAGCTGCTCCAACATGTAGTACATCGTTAGGTTCTTCAAATCCAGCACAAAAGAGCGGCTCCTGATGGTCTTCTGATTCTTCTTGAGCTAACTTTTGCACTAAGACTTCTTTTGCTTTTGGCACCAACTTTAGGAGCTCTCCCAATGAGATATTGATCTTGCTAGACAAAATATTCATGAGTACTTATGTATGCGGTGCTTCCGGTTCTGTCATCTTGAAAAGTTCTTCGTGATGATGTAATTGATCATTCATATCCTTTTGTAAATTTCTTGAAGGCTGCAATGGTGAAGACCGAACTTCAGCTGTTACTTTAGTAGCTTCAAGTTCCTCTTCTTCTTGCAGATGCTTAATCCACAGTCTCATATCCTGATATCTTTGTTTTTCTGCATTAAAATTTGGATAAACTTCTGATGTTGTTGGTGTATCATTCAATGGTATAGAATCAGCAGGTACTGAATCCACTACTGGTTCTTTTTGCTTTTGTGCTCTGGTGACCACCATCAAGGGTGCACTTGGTTTATTATGAGCTACCTATCCTTGCTTGATTGTTATCAAATTTACAGGTGTTGTAGCTGGTGGTGGCTTCGATCTTGCTGGACAGTCTTTATAGCAATGCCCATATCCACAGTCACGACAGAATGGTACAAATTTTCCTTTATTTGGGCATTCTGCAACTCTGTGATTTTCTCCACATGCAAAGCATCCAAGTGGTGGTCTGGCCCAATTTCTCGAGGCTTGTTGTTGAGCGGCAGCATAAATGGCATATTGTTCTGAAGATCCACCTTCCTGATCATTACCATAGCTCCATTGTTCAGCACTTCTGTAAGGTTCTGGTTCCATCAGATTGGCAGGAAAAGCGGAGTGCTTTGGTGGGGCAGGCAAGGCTAGACGCTCTGGGTATCCAAGAGTAGATTGTCGTAGTCTTGCTGCTGGATTGCCTCCATACTGTGGATCTTGATATCCCATCTGGGCATACCGTTGCTAAATCATCCGAGGGTTGAAGTTGCAAAAGGCAGTCTCATGGTCAGGTGAATTACACAGATGGCAAACACTGATTTCCATTCGTTTTTTCAATTGAAGACACTCGTTCACTGTGTGATTTTCTGTACAAATAGAACTTCGTACTTCTGCTTTAGTCTTTCCATGCTTCATGGCTACTCTCACAGTCTTCAATTTGCATGAGTATTTCTTCGTTAATGGACGAAACGATGATCGCCATTGCACGTTCATCTTTTCCGATCCACTCAGCTCTCCTTGGGTGCACCTCTGTGAGTTCGGTCACTGACTAGATGCCTTCACCCTTCAGAAGTGTTTTGATTTTGAATTTCCATACTCTGTAGTTTTCACCATCAAGATTGATTGCTATTCTCGTCTGGATTATTGTAGCCATATTGTGTTGTCTTAGAGAATCACTGTTCGGATATCATGTAGCGATAATTTGGGGCTCTGATACCATGTAGAAATTTTGTTTGCATTTTTTTTATTTTTTCAGGATCCTGAGCAAGCAACTACAGATCACAGATCATGAGAGAATCAATCAAGAAGACGACACAAACGATGAGGTGGAGAAGAGAGCGATTGTATTTTTTGCTTTTGCGTTTTCCAGTGAGTTGGTCAGTGTCTCGCTCATTGGCAGCCTGATGCTCACCTCAATCGTTGTGTTCTGCTCGTTGGCATACTTTCATGCACAATGTTTCTCTCTTCTATTCTTTTCATTCTCTACATCGTCTCTTCATCGTGTTGATAAAAAATGCATATTTATCTCCACTGTGTGGAGTTTACAAGATAGTTAATCAGAGAATTACAAGACAAGTTAATGTTAATCAACTAGTTAGTTATTCTCTGTTATCGTTGTCTCTTTCAGCTGAGCGTGAAGTACAATACACCACGCTCGTTGAGCTGCCAGTTGGTAGCGCGAATTGTTTTCTTTCATTTCGTGTCTTTTTCTAGTGTGTTTCATCACCTGGTCGTTAGGTCGAATCTCGAATACTTTTCTTTCGGTCTTCGGGGTATGTTCGTCGCCTTCGCGAAAAGTTGCAAGAGTTCACAATTTCTGACACTATTTCCATTGATAATGCCAATGATAAAGCTATAGACAACAAGAAGCATTTAAATTATCTTATTTGATATGACAAGGCACGAGCATGTATTTTGTTGCTGGTGTGGATCCATTAGTAAGACGTAAGACATTGTGACAAAGTTATCGAGATTGAACATCTGCTAATCTAAAGCATGAATGCCCCTTGTTGCTACATTCTTTCTTAGCATTTGAAGCCAGGTCCGCAGCCATAACTATGTGTTCTTCAGCGGCAGCCAGAGAAAGAAGATTGGCATCTTCCCCCAGACACCAGATCTGAAGCAAATATTTCTTCTTCAAGCCAGTTCGAAGGCAGATTAGACGTTCTCTCTTTTCTTGTTCGAGCCATTTTGAAGCGAACATTTATTATTTGATCTCTCTCACTATCTTCGAAGGTAGCCAGTGCACTGATTATGCACGCAGGCTCATCACTCATATATCTGGGGGCGGTCATCACTGAAGTAGCTTGAGTAAATTTCTAGCAGCGCATTAATGTATCGAGGCAGATTTGATAACGATTATCAAATGGCTATCCAAAGAGAATCTATAGCGACATTCCAGTGGATGTATCTTTTTCAAAACGATTATCTGAATACTCTCCTACTGAAGGTTATTTCAAGGCTCTGAACGGCTGCCTATAACCATTTCTAAATGAAGATTCTTTCACGCGGAATACTAAATGGCAATCTGCAGAAGAGCTTTAGCAGCGCACACTTCAACCAAGGCTGATGTTGGCGATTTTATATATCATTGAAGGGCAAGACAAATAAGTTTGAAAGGTTTTAATTCGAAGACCAGCAGCCGCGTTTGTAACTCAGTCACGTGATTATGATTTGAGATCTGAATATTCAAAGGTCTGTTAACGAGTTTTTGAAGAAGCTCTTCATGTCAGTTAGTTGAATTCCTTGCATGTTGACTATTTGAAGGCTGAAGATTCGAGGGTCTGCCGTTATGCACATCCGAACTTCATTCTATCAAGCATTTGAACTCCCTGCTGATGCGTCTGTCTCTCTCTTCCAATCTAATTGCACACTTTCTTTCATACTAAAGGTTATACAACGTGTACAGTCAGTTATCTGCCATCAGCCAACAATCTCTTCTAAGCGGCTGTTTGCAGGGTATGCACGTTCTTATTGAATCATCATCACGATTTATGGGACTTATACCTAGCTGTTGATTAGAGAATCAGACAAACGAACATTCGACCATCAGATAAATATTTGATCTACCGAATTGACCATTCAACATTCACACTGATGTACCTATGTACCTGTAACTTTTTTATGATCTGCACAAGGCTAGACATAGGCCAGAAGTACATCATCCTCCTAATGAAGTTTGAAGCCTGTCTTTAAGCTATTGAAGGGTAAATTTTTGAAGAACTGGTGACATGAAGTTCCCACCATGTTAGTAAAACACCATAACTACTTTCTCTAGAACGTATGTTTATTTCTAGGTGGCAAAGGCACACTGTTTCACACCGGACTCTCTCTACGTGACAACAAACCATTGGATACCTCACCAAATACGACGTTTCAGATCTTATGGGCATTTTGCCTGCTTCCTCAAAAACACATATAGCAGAGCCCATGCTCATTCTCATTAATTCATTCGTTGTTCTGCTTGGTAGAAAGCTGGAGTAGAGTGCTTGTTTATTTCTCTTCTGTCTGAGCTATTATGGCAAAATAAAATAGTGTCTATCGTCTTCGTCGGCTTGAATCAATGTAGTGATACGCCAACCTTGTAGATGTAGTTTGTATTTTCACAAGAATATGAAGGACTAGGTGACAGACACTTTCGGTTTCTCAAGAACGTTATACTGCATTTCAGTTTCTTGTGGAATGAATCACACCCTTGTTGTTACTATTTCTTCTGACTGATCCTAGGAAATTCATGGTGATTCTACAGAATAATGGATTCTATGCCATGCATAGATTTATAATTAGATCTGGACCCAGTTTTTAATCGAACTATGTTGCGTTTGGAACCGCTTTATCTAAATAAGTGAGTAGCAAGTTTATGAAGACTGTTGAGGGTCGACATAGCCCATTGTAAGCATTGCCTGCAGCAATCGTTTGGCCTTGTGGCATTCTTGTTTTGGTTATTTGGATTTCTTGCTTGAATGAATATTTGTCTTGGTGTTTGTTTGTACCATTTTCAATGGCAATACTGGCCACCTACCCAAAAATGTCATAAGACAACCAGGTTTACATTTCCATTCCACTGGACTTCATTGCTAAATCCTTTTATCTCACCAATAATGACAGAATACCTCTTTATGATGCTCCCCATGGGAATGATAATCATTTATATTACACTTTTACTGACATTTTGGTTTGATAAGCTGCAACACTCGTCCTCCGGATCTATCCGTGACACGAGCCTGAGTGCATTTCTTACTAAATTTGGAATAACTGACAACTTAGACTACTTCCACAACCTATTTCGCCCATATTTACATGTTTTCAAGACTGCACAACCCAATTCAGAAGTATTTTATGACCATTATTTTGGATTCAGAACTATACTCAATATACATGTTATCTAAGTCGGTTCACTCTCCTTCATGCATTATACTGATCTTGTCCATTTCTTCTCACAGTTCAAGCAAAGACTAGATATAATGTTTACTAATTTGTTTGACCAATTTAAAAGCATTGTGATGTGTCCTTACTGTAAAAAGAAATGTCGTTTTGTTGAATACCAGACTGGTTTTGTACTTTTCTGTTAGTTCAGATCCTGGATGATGAGGAAGTTGTTGCTTTTGATCCTCAGATTGTATCATCCATCATCCTTTGAAGATATTCGTCACTTCCTTATCAACACCCCTGATAAGGATAGTGATTCTCTTGATGTTAATACTGATGTGCTTCAGGATTCTTTCATTGGCCATAATATTACTGCTGATGAATCAATGTCTGTAGATTAATCTAAATGTCTTTTTAATGTGCTTGCATATTATATAAATGATGATGTATATGTTACTACAACTGATTTGTGAGAGTTTTTTTACTATCGTGAAGATGAGGTGCTATGTTTATTATTCGGCACAATTTTTGAATTCTCTGACTTTGTAGATTTTGAAACAGATGACCTTGTGGCTGGAATTGATTATAATGATGAGGATGGACTTATGACCGGTGAAGAATGTTTGACGAAAGCTTTGTCAAATTTCGCTGGACGAAGCATACCATTTGATGAAGAATTCACGGCATTTCAGTCCCAGATGGGCTTCCCTCGTCCATTATTAATGCATTTCACAGATGATTCTTCTTCAGTAGGTGTCATAATATTGATCATCCGGATCTGGTTGCTGTTGATGTTGAAGAATGTATAAGTGTTTTAACTTCCTTGCCTAAAAATGTTGCTAACTGTTAAAAAAAAAAAAATTTAAACTTATTTTTTATTGCAGGATGCTCTCATAATTGATGACTTTGTTGTGAGACGAAGTGGTTACAGACAACATGCTTCCTCGTTCCAGAAGAATAGTGAACTTGGCCACAATCTTAGGCATTTTCTAAAGAATGAGGTCCATATTACTCATTCGAAGTTGAGCCCAGTTGGGGAGACTATGATAATGACAGATAAAGCTTTATCTTTTTATCTAGGAGGACATAAATTTGTTAAGACGAATAAGATCATTTTCGTCAAAAGATCTTATGTTTGGACATTCTAGGTTTTACCGATGGGAATGTTCTATTAAGGAGCTCCCATTATTCATTGTACTCTACTTATATTGAACTTAGTGGAAACAAGGATAATGCACATCTATTAGATGCATACTCAAGCAGAGAATACTTCTCACAGATGTGGGAGCAACATATGTCCCATACTAGCCATTGCCACATGTCGGCACAAGAAGAAAAGGTTGATATAGCACCCAAGGAAGAAGATGAAAGGCTTCACTCTTTTGTTACAGAACATGAAGGTCTTGCTACTTTCTTGCAAGCAAAAGTTGTTGATTTGTGTGAAGCTTTGGAGGCCTTCACAACCCATGCCCATTTCGATATTGAAAACATGTCATGCAACAAGATCAAAGAGCTCACTCATATGGCAAGTACGTTGCAAGTTGCTCTAGGTTCACATGGAAACTTATCTCGACCTATAGCCAATTCCATGCCAAAAGGGGCTCGATATATCTCTACAACAAAATGTCACCAACACACGTTTCGGGCATGGTAAGAAAAGAAAGGGTATAAGAAGTGCAACAAAATGTAATGTTAATAATCCACATATTGAACTCTTCAAGAAATTGATAGGATATGCACATCCCAGCAAATATAATAACCCGTTTAGATATTATCACATTTCTTGACCCTCGAGTTCTAATTTTCACCTATAATTTTAGACATAAATATCGAAATTTTTCACTATTGTTTTGTTTGAAATTGATAGGCGTAGTCATGCATTGTGAAACAGGAAGATAGTTTATTCTGCCATGCACGAAAAGTTTTCTTTCTAGACACTCGAATTATTTTCATTTGTTTCTTTTCGAGTTCGACCTATCTTCACAACACCTCTTTCCGACATGGTATCAGAGCGAAATCTCTAATACTTGATATCTTTCGCGATATCAAATTCTTTTCAACCTTTCAGTATCAGAGAATTGATTTCCTATTGTTGGCATTACTACATCTTAGCGTCATCGATATGATCGACAAACTAAGTTTCAGATGGATTCTCAAAGTAAAGTCGGTCTTATCACAGACAAGTTGAATGGATCCAATTATCATTTGTGGAAATTTAAGATGAAGACCTTGCTACTCGCCAGTGAATTATGGGATGTTATTACAGATACAGAAGCAAAACCTGAAGATGACGACTCAAAGAGGAAATCGAAGGACGGTAAAGCTTTCGCGCTTATTATCCTCAATATATCAGATACACAGATTGGACACATAGTTGAAGCTAAAATGTCAACAAACATTTGGGACATCCTGAACTCACTATATGACATAAGAGACGTAACTATTAAGTTACATGTACGAAGAAAATTCTTCACATTCAAGATGTCTACTGGTGATTCTCTTCAGAGTCACATTAACCAATTTAAGAAACTCTTGCAACAGATGGTCACTATCGGATCAGTCATAGACGATCAAGACGCAATTATGACATTGCTTTCAAGCTTGCCCTCTACATAGTCAAGACACTTCGTCTACTTCCTTCTCTCAGGCTCTATATGTCAACAAAGGCTTGAGCAGAAAGGCTTCAAGAAGGCTGCAACGAATCAAAAGCCGACTCATGGTCAAGAACAATCATCAAATCCACAATCGAAGAAAAAGATATTTTGTAGGTATTGCAAGCGCAATAACCGTGAGATCAAGGATTGCCGAATTCTCCAAGCGGAGAACGCAGCCAAGCAACCTGATCAACAAGCAAACATAGTCTCATCATCTCCCTAGGTCAAAGTGGACGAAGGCGCATTCATGGTCAAAGATCAAACCGCATTTTTGGATAATTCATGGTTTCTCGATTCTGGAGCAACTCAACACATGAACAATCAACATGAGATCTTCAACTCCTACATGTCTTACAACACAAAAAAATTTGTTCATCTTGGTGACAATAGTACTCACACTATTGAAGGTGAAGGTACTGTAAGATTGCGATTCCAACATGATCAATTCAAATTACTATATGTTTCTAAACTCTCTACAAATATGTTATCAGTAAGTAGAATTACAGATTTAGGTCATAAGGTAGAATTTGAATCTGATCAATGCAGAATTATTGATAGGAGTGATAAGATCCTTGCACTCGACAAGAGACACGGTTACTTATATGGATTGGCACACTTTTATTTTGAGTCTAGTCAAGTCTTGAAAACCTCTGTTCTAGTCAATAAATCATTACTATGGCATCATCACTTAGGACACATGAATCATGCATCTATTTTGAATGTGTCCAGACAATCCATGGTCCTTGATCTCAACTATCCTTCTGGTAAGGTTGATCTCCCTGTCTGTCATAGCTGCATCTTTGGAAAGCAGGCTAGGATTCCTTTTAGATCAAACCATATGCATGCAGCAAAAGGTTTGTTAAATGTTCTTCATACAGATATATGTGGACCTATGCAAACTCCTTCATTACTAGATGCAAAGTACTTCATTACCTTTATTGACGAATTGTTATTTATTTCATTAAACAGAAATCAGAGGCCTTCATCAAATTCATAAAACTTAAAGACCATGCTAAGAATTAAACTGGCAAACAAATCAAAGCGCTAAAGTCAAATAATGGGGGAGAATACATCTCCAACAAATTCAAGGAATATTGTCTTAACAACGGCATTAAACAAAATATATCCCCTCATATTTGCCTCAGTCAAATGGTCTTGCTGAGAGAAAAAACAAAACCTTAGTCGAATCGACAAAGTGCATGTTATCACATGCGACACTTCTGAAGTCCTTCTGGGTTGAAATTGATTCAACAACAACCTATATTCAAAACAGATGTCCTACTAAAGGCCTCTCAGACAAAACACCATTCGAAGTTTGGACAGCTACCAAACCTTCTTTATCAAACTTATGAGTTTTTGGATGTACTGCTTTTGCGCAGATACCTCGTAACCTCATAAATAAGCTTGACTTCCAGAGTATCAAATGTGTTTTCATCAGCTACACTACTTCAGATCAAGCCTACAAGTTGTTCAATCCCATCGAGTCGAAGATATTCACTAGCCGAGATGTCATCTTCATCGAAGATCAATTTCAAGACCTCAAAGGAAAGGGCAGTCCCCATGTAGCCGACCTGTCAGATTCTCCTGACGCATTGAACTTTTCAGATCCAGAGGCAACTATTCCTATTGAAGGTCCAAGCTCTTCAACTTCCGACGAACAACAAATCAACAATGAATCAGAAGATGATGATGTAGTTTAGCAACTATAGTATGATCGAAACGATCAACTTCCTCTATTACCCAGAAGATCTTCAAGAACCAATAGACCACCTAACCGGTATATCGACGAGTCTACAGCCTATCTTGCTCAAGAACCGACGTCTGTCCAAGAGGCACTTAGTCAGCCCGATTTCGATCTTTGGAAAAAAGCTATGGATAAAGAGTATTCATCTCTTATCAAGAACCAGACATGGACGATTGTCGAATTACCTGGTAGCAAAAACATAGTTGATTGCAAATGGATTTTCAAAGTCAAGTACAATGCAAATGGAAGCATCAACAAGAGAAAGGCACGACTTGTCACCAGAGGATTTTCTTAGATTTACAACGTCGATTACACTGAGACCTTTAGTCCAGTAGTCAAACATTCTTCTATTCAACTTTTGCTATCATTTGCCGCTGCAACAGATTTGGAAATACATCAAATGGATGTACAGACAGCATATCTCAATGAAGTTATCGAAGAAGACATTTACATGGTGCAACCCAAAGGTTATATTATCGAGGATAAACACAACCATGTGTGTAAACTCCATAAGGCACTTCATGGCTTGAAGCAATCTGCTCGAGCATGGTTTCAAAGGATCAATACTTTTCTTATTGATCACGGCTACACATCTAGCTCTTCATATTCAAACGTGTACTTCAAAGCAGTGCAGCAGCCTTTTATCATTATCATATTATACGTGGATGATACATTGCTTTTCAACAACAGTACCGATCTAATAAAAGAGGAGAAGACAATGCTATCTTTCGAATTCGACATGATCGATCTGGGCGAAGCTCATTTCTGCCTTGGTATACAAATCCACAAAGACAAAAAACGGAAGTTGATCTACATTACACAACAGAGCTACATCTACAACATTTTAGTCAGATATAATCTGATCAATTGCAAGATAGCTCTCTCACCAATGGAACCAAGACTCAAATTGTCAAAGGACCAGTGTCCCCAAACAATTCATGAGAAGCAGCAGATGCGTGAGTATCCTTACCATTCTATTATAGGATCTCTTATGTACGCCATGATCTATACCAGGCCAGACATAGCCTTTGCAGTCAACTCTCTCAATCAGTTTAGGACTGATCCTGGTATAACACATTGAAAGACTCTCATCAGAGTCATGAGATATCTTCGAGCTACTATGGACTTTTGCATTTGTTATGGAGTAGTCGACAACAACAAACTCAATTTCCTCAGTAGTTACATAGATGCGAGTTGGGCAGGAGAAATAGACACTCGTAAATCTACTTCTGTATTAATGGTCCAATTTCCTGGAACGGTCGCAAGCAATCTTTGATAGCTCTATCTTCCACTGAATCAGAGTAATGATCGCAGTCTCTCAAGCTACAAAAGAAGCAATCTGACTATCTTCACTGTGTTTGTCTCTAGCATATAGACTCTGTTGTATGACGGATGATTGTCATATCCTACAAGATATCCATGTTCTGCTTTCTCATCAAGCTTCTTTCGAAGCTTATCAAAAACATGTGCATAAGCTGCATAGCCAAAGGCATGGATGTGAGTCAGATTGGGTTTTCCACCCCACCATAATTCGTGTGGTGTCGTGTGAGGAACACCAAAGTTTTTTGTCTTATTCTAAATGTAAGCAGCTGTAGCTACTGCTTCAGCCCACAACACTTTTGGAGCCTTTGAATAGGCCATCATGCACCTAGCAGCTTCCATTAGAGTCATGTTCTTTACATAGCCAAACAATAAAGCATTGAATTATCAGACAAGTAATTCTTCGCGAATCATTTGCGAATTAGTCGCAAATCACAAGACAAATAATTAGTCCCAAAGAAAATATAGAAATACATACATTTTGAGACGAAGCTGAACGCGATAAGAGATAGTATTGATTAGTATGAAAATTGTAACAAAAGTAAATGAGTACAATAAGTTGCGGATCAAAACCGCGTACTCTAAGCAATTTTTGAATGGCTAAAAGAAAGTCTGAAGTGAGCGCAATGCTAATAAGCAATAGCGCAATAGCAATCTCTAAAAAATTCTAAGAAGTGAGCTAGAAAGCTCAAGAGTGTTCAAGCTCGCAACTTCTAATAATCTTAAAATTGTATGAATATGAACAACTATTCATACTAAGAAATTAGGTCGTAAATTGTGATTGCCAGTTGGCTGCTCTCAGCTGGCATCCATCCAATTCCTTGTCATTGATTGCTGATAAGCGGTAGAAATTGGTCGTAAAGCGTTTGTCTACATAAATGAGCCAAACTGTCATTTCTGCAGAAATGAACTAAAACAGCCATATGCAACATTGTCGCAAAAACGACAGTGTCGAGATGTTGCAAAAAACCCGACAGTGCCTTAAAGACTGATTCAGGATTGCCTCACACATTGCCAAAGTCATTTCCTTAACATTTGAGACACTTTAGAGAAAGCAAAAAATGTGACTCTGCATATTTGCTCGCAAATCCTGACAAGCAAAAAATACGAAAAAGGAGACTGCATTTTTCCACAAGATTCCTGACAGTCAAAAAATGGGACACTGTGGTAATACTATGTGTAATTCTACAGACTGTGTAAAAACACTTGTAAAACTGTAGACTGTGTAAAGACATGGAAAAATCCGTAGAACTGGATAAACAACGGATGAAGATTATAACTGATTATTTGATCAATAAGAAGAAGAATAATCCAACACTCTCCCTTAATCTAAATCCTTGAATGCCTTGACCTTCAAACTTAGTTCTACACAGAATCTTCTGTGTGATTCCAAACTTAATGCTTTGGTAAAAATATCAATTGTCATATCTTGCGTTCTACAATACTGCAATTTGACCTCTTCGTTGAGAACTTTGCTTCTAATGAAATGATACTTCAATTCAATGTGCTTACTCCTGGAATAGAATCTAGGGCTGGCTGATAAAGCGTTGGCACTTTGATTATCACAAAATAATGTCGTCGGAGTGTATTGATTCAGACCGATGTCTGAGAGTGAATATAATTTTTTGTACCTTTGTGAAGTGTAGGCCACCAACATCCTGATTGTAAAAGTTTGCGAACAATGATATCTGTTGAAAAATGTCCTCTGTCCATGTCATTATGAGAAAACATGATAAGTTCAGGTACTTCATGCGGCAAAATACATCTTCGTGAAATATCATCCATTCCTCGGCAATACAATTGTCCAGCAGTCAACTGATAAGGTTGTGCCTTATGAATTCTCACTCCTGATTTTTTTTACCTTGGAAAATCTGACCCTGACTATATTTTTGACCCAATATAAAAATTTGATCCTTTATATATTTTTCAGCTTCTGTAATTTCTCAATACTGTCGGTCAGAAATTCGACCCAACGACTTCGCGTTGATTGTCCACCTACTTTGTAGTTGTATGAGGTGGTTGTAATAATTGTAGAAAAATTAGTTGTAGATATTTTGAGTATAAAATCTTCATCAAAAAATAGATTCATATAGTTCTTTTCATATTCAGTTAGCTTCTGATAATTGTATCCATCAATTCAATCAGATAGTTAAGTTGCATGTGTTATCACACACAATGATCAGTTGAAGTCATAACTTCCCTGGTACTTTATCTATCAATCAACTCTAATTTGAGTTCGTCATGTAGCCAATGTTATCACGCTCAACGACTGTAGCTGAAGTTATCACTTCAAGCATTGTACTCAATGTTTGATATTAATTGGAGTGCAAATTTCAGTCCCACTACTATATCGTTTCATTGTGCATTTGTCTGAATCATTCATTTTGAACGTTCTGCTACTAACTGTGGCGCTTCCGATCCTACACCAAGCTCGCTCATCAGCTTTCGCACATTTCCACTGACTATGTGCTTGGTTGATGATCGTATGCATGTAGTAATGTGTTTTTGCCTTAGTTTTGACATAGATCTTGATTATCAATCTATAGTTGATCTAAAGTGCAAACACAAAGCTTAGGAGATCATTATCACACATTAGGTCATTCCCACACATGTGAATTTTCACATGGTATCAAAGCCTACCTAAGTTATTCATGCATCTCTCATCATATGTATGAAAAAAAATTTAGAAATCAAGATTTAGAGAGTGTAGATTGTGTCTCCCATACTATCTATGAGATTTTTGGATCAAGAGGGTTCATTATCAAAGCGATTGGACCAGATCTGGTACTATACAAAAATTAGTGCTCAGAAATTTGTGAAGGACAACCAACTTTCATTGGATAGTTCTCTTTGAAGTTAGATCCAGATTTCATGCTCGATAGCTTGTTTGAAAGCTAGAAGAAAGATTGTGTAGCAATTGGTTTCAAATCAATTGGATCTTCCAATCAAAAGTTATAGCCAATTGAACCAAGGTGGGTAGGGCACCCAACCTGGTTGGACACATGTACTTTGATTTCTATCTTGCTTGTTTGATCCAAAAACTCAAGAAAAAGCTTGCCAATCCCATCTATTTGAGATCTAGTCAATTTTTTGAGGTCATAGCCACATTGTTTCATGCATATTGAATGTATTTGAGTGATTTGTGGATTCTTTGAGTTTTTCACACATGGAAAAGATATTTTGGCTCAAACTTTTTCTATACTCCACTTTTGAGTGAGAGATTGATCTAGTTTGAGAGAGATTGGAAAAGCTAGTGAGCTTGATCTCACATTTTGTTGCAAGATCTTACATAGGAGTTGGTAGTACACCTTTAGTGGATGCTATAGTGAGAGAGAAGCAACACTTTTGTGTTCATTACAAGGATTCTTCACTACCTTTTATGGCTTCCATGGGTTCCTTCCTATTGGAATCAAGTGAAAGACTAAATACCTCCAATTATTCTATACTCATCCACCAAGAAGGCCTATAGATTCTTTATACTCTCTACCTCAAAGGTGATTGAGAGTAGAGATGTCATTTTTCATGAAGATCACTATTCCAACTTGGAAGGGGTTCGAGATGAAGGCATCTCAAGATGCATCACTTATTATCTTTATTGAAGACAATCATGATGTGATGGGGTCAAGATTTGAGAAGGAGTCTCCTCGGGTTTTCTCACCAAAAAGATCTTTGAGAGATGGATCTGAGCCCAAAAGGCTCTCATATGTTGATAAAGTCAAGCAAGTGGACCTTGATCTGTTGGAATTCGATGTTGAGCCTCAAATCCATTCGTTAATGAGAATTTTGAAACCTATACAAAATCATAAAAAGGATTTCTGAGCAAAAGGTTGAAAAATGTAGTATCGGTTTTTTTTTACCCAAGCCTTCTCCGACCCAATGTAACTCTTGTCAAAGAGAAATTTTTCGACCCTGGATCGGATCGGATCGGATCGAGGCAGAAATTATTTGAGTGTCTTTCACCTAGATCGGGTCAAATCGGATCTAATTTTTTCAACCATGACTATATTTTTGACCTAGTATAAAAATGCGATCCTTTGTATATTTTTTGACCTATGTAATTTTCGATACTGTCAGTCAAAATCGACCCAACAACTTCGCGTCTACTTTGTAACTATATGAGGCGATTGTAATAATTGTAGAAAAAATAGTTGTAGATATTTTGAGTATAGAGTCTCCATCAGAAAACAGATTCATGTAATTCTTTTGATATTCAATTAGCTTCTGATAATTGTATCCATCAATTCAATCAAATAGTATTATAGTTAAGAAACACAGTTTAAACACCCGACCGGATCAATCACCACAGCACAACGTCAAGTGCAACAAGACAAGACAACATAATTGCTCTTGACAAACTATATATTCAACTGATAAGTAAGTACAAAGATAAGTTGCTTAAAAGCACTCAAAGGGCTCGTAAAAGAAAGATGGCCCAATAACTCTAGAACTAAGCACACGTGGTGCTGTCGAAATAAGAAAACACTGTATAAGTCGATCATTTGTATTTTAACTCTCTCCCTCAATGATCAACGTCTCTCTTTAATTTAGACTCTATTTATGGAACATACCTCCATGATAGTATTACAAGTAAAGGCTTTTTGCATAACTAGATCTAAGCCAAGTTTGGCTCTAAAAGTCTCAAACTTTTCTTTATTTAAAGCTTTCGTAAATATATCAGCAACTTGTAATAACGTAGAACAATGTACAATACTTATATCTTCAGATTGTAACTTCTCACGCACAAAGTGATATTTTACCTCAATATGTTTTGTCCTTGCGTGAAAGATAGGTTTCTTAGCCAATTGTATTCCACTTTGACTGTCACAGAAAATAATAGTAGGATTTACCTGCTTCATGCCAATCTCACATAACAACTTACGTAGCCAAACAGCTTCCTGGGTAGCAGAACTCAACGCTTTATATTCGGCTTCTGTAGAAGAAAGAGAAATAGTATCTTGCTTCTTGCTAGACCATGAAAAACAACCGCTACCAATATTGAAGGCATAACCTGTTGTTGACTTTCTATCATCTATACTTCCTGCCCAATCAGCGTCAACATAACCCTGCAACTTAGGTAAAAAACTTTGTCTTTTGTAGATTAGGCCAAGGTTAGGTGTACCTTTCACATACCTCAAGATCTTTTTTGCAGCTTTCCAATCGTCCATAGTGGGTGATGACATGAATTGGCTAATCAAACTTACAGCATAGCAGATATCAGGACGTGTAGTCGTAAATGTCGCGGCATACCAATAGTAAAATGATGGATATTTGTAGTATAAACGGGTATCGTTCCTACTAGAGAGCAATAAAAAGGCTAATACTGTCATTATTGTTGAAAATTGTCACTTCTCACTTGACATTGGTTCATGTAAATATTGATCAAACATGAGAATATGTTGATGATTTGATTTCACATGTGTGGAGCCTGTTCCCACATGTGAAAGGATGTATTTTTGTGTTTGTATATATCCAAATTGATTTTGTATCATTCTAGTTAGTGTGAACATGAAATGACTAGTTTTTAGTCAAGTTGACTAGTCACCTACAAATTAGCTTTTCCTTGCATGTGCATGAGTAAATGCTCCCACATGGCAAGTGGATGTTCACACGTGTGTATAGAGTACTAGAAGATAAGAGTTGACCATTTTCCTTAGATCCTATTTTGTAGAGAATATTCCTATATTCTAGGAGACTAGCTTTTTGGATTTTAGTCATTTTCTAGAAGGTCAACTATTGGATAAGGATCAAGGATGGATCAAATGGATAGATGTGAGTGATGTGGCACTCTTCACATGTGTGAAGTCCTGCTAGACTGTACCAGACTCATGGATGTACTTGATCCATAAAAGGATCATCATTTTGCTAAGAAGATTGATGAGACTTTTGCACTCTACACTTTTGTGAGATTTCTAGTCATTTGTCTTGTGATTTTTATGTATGATTGCTATCTAGTATAATTGTACTTGTTGTTTCAGGTGCAGGCCGTACAGTGGACAGTACTCCACACGTGTGAAGCCGCTCTCACTAAAAAATGATGTGTTGATCCATTGCTCTTGCTTAAATCCAAGTGTAGTGAATCTAAATCAAGATCTAATGTGTAGAACTTGATAGATTCATTGATTAAGCAACCAATAACTCTCTATGATTGTAAAGTACAATCATTATTGTCCTAAAATTTGTAAAATTTATCATGGTATCAGAGCTAAGTAAGAGAGTGATCATTGAATCATAAATCTTGTAAAGATCATTGGCAAAATTTGTTTTTGGCCAATACTAGTGAGGGCGAGTTCTTCTAGAGTGATAGCTTGTAATCATTTGGCTCAAAACAACTTGGAGGCTGTGTATGTACTTTTCACATGTGTGAAACCGTATAGCAACTTTCAATTCAAGTTACTTTGTGTTTGTTGGTCCCAAAATCACAATACTAGTTCATTTTTTGTGCTTTTTGAAGCATAGTATTGATCTAGATTCATTCTAGCTAATGCCTATGACCAAATAGTGTTTTGGATCATTGAAGCATTCCTTTTTAGAGTCTAAGATCAGATCTTAGAGACTGATTTGTTCAGATCCTTAGTTGAAGTGAAATCTCTAAGAAAAGTGTAAAGCAATTTTTTTTTTGTGAGAGTGAAAGCTAGGAATTTTTGGTAAGATCTTTGAGTATCATTCAAGCTTGTGTGCTAGTTTGATAGAGACAAGCCTATAGGCAATCTAGTAAGCTTTAGGCTTTTTCATAGATCTTTTAAAATTAAAAAATCTTTGTGATTTTTAAAAGAGCATTCATTCTAAATGTCATCCATGGGTGGATATTTGATGGAATCAAGTGAGAGACTCACTTCCACAAATTATTTCATTTGGAAAGTGAGAATGGAATCACTCCTAGTGATCCATGATCTATATGACATAGTTCAAGGAGTAGAGGAAGAGCCTCAGACTCCCCAAGAACAAGCCAAATACAAGAAGAGAGCAAGATTAGCTCTACATTGCATAAAGTTAAATGTATGCAATGACCTCTTGAACGAGGTGTCTTCTTGTACCTCAATTAAAGAGGCTTGGGATTCATTAAAGAGCATTTATGAATCCAACAATACTTCAAGAATCCTCATGCTAAGAAATCAAGTTTTCCAAAGCATGAAAGGAAGTGGAGAGAGTGGACAAGAGTATGTCCTTTGGATCAAATCTCTTAACAAGGAGTTAAGTGCAATAGGAGAGAAGATCCAAGATCAAGAACTAGTACAAATCATCTTGAATGGTCTAGGTGATGAGTTTACCAACTTAGTCCAATCATTTGCCATTCAAGACTCTCTTCCATCCATTGAAAAGTTGCACAATGTTCTTGTGGGCGAGGAGAGTAGGCTTCTACACCTCAAGACAAGAATGGATAGCATGTCACTTATTGGAGGAGAGGAGAAAGCTAACTTTACATCTAAAGGCAAGAAGAAGCAAAATCCATTCACGAAAAATCAAGGCAAGGAGGCCGAGATGAAGAATGGAGGATCTACCTCCAAAGGCAAAGTGAAGAACAAGGCAAAACTAAAGTGTTTCTTTTGTGGAAAGAAAGGACACTTTGCCTCATAATGCTACTTGAAGAAGAATCAACAAGCCAAAGGAGATCAAGGGAACATTGCTCAAGAGGAAGAAGATGAGGATGGATTCAACATATCCTTAATGGTTGCATCTACACCAACTTCAAGTCAAGACACATGGTGGATAGATAGTGGGGCTAGTTCCCACATGTCCTTTAACAAGCATTATTTTTCTACTCTTCTATCTTGTAATGACTCTAAGAAGTCAATATACACTGCTAGTGATCAAGCATGCAAGATAGATGGCATAGGATCTATACCTCTTTGCTTAGGCACATCTAAAAGGATAGATCTAGATAATGTTTTGTATGTTCCTACCATTTCAAGATACTTGCTTAGTGTAGGACAATTAATGGACAATGGACTAGATGTACATTTCAAGAATGGAGTTTGTTCCATATTGAAAAATATTTTGCTATCTTTTAAGGCATCACACTCAACTAGTATTGCCTTAATCCACCTTTGAGATACAAAAATCTCTTCAAAGCAAAATGGTTCTTCATAAGTTGACATGGTAGCATAAATGAAACTATTTTCATTTTGTGATTGCTACTCCTTATTCTTGATTGATTTCTCTTGGATCATAACAATAAGTTTGAACTTATTTAAAGTTCCAAGCAAAATACTTTCCAAGGACATAAAATAAATCCAAGTTACTTTCATGAAAGTGACATCTACCTTTGCATCTTGAACCAAACAATGCACTTCCAAATGAAAAATTTCAAAAGATTTGACATGTGTTGTGATGGACTCTTGAAGACAAATCTTGCAAGTCCTTGTGATACTCCAAGCCTCATTCACCTTTCCACAAAGGAAACACCTTTCCTTGGACTTGTCCTTCTTGTATTTGCATTTTGAACTTGAAGCTCCATCCTTCACCTCAGCCCCCTTGCTTTGGTTCTCCTTGGATGGATTGGTCTTCTTTTTGTAGCATCTTGAGAAAAAATACCCTCCCTTGCCACAAAGGTTGTACTTAGGATCCTTTCTTTCCTTCAATAGGATGCCACCTATTGATGCCATGTGAATAAAAACCTGTGATATGATTCTACAAATGTAATTTGTGACTTTCAAGAGACTAGATTTGAACATCTTCAATAATCTAGAATGATCTACAAAAGATCTAGCTCACAAACCTAAGAATCAATCTTCACACTAATGACTAGTCACTTGGAAACTTTGCTTTGATCACTAAGACAAAAGCACACAATCTTTGAATCAAATCACAAAAGAAATCAGATCCAATCTCCTATTGGACTCATCAAATACCAATGACTCTTTCTTTTGAAAGTTGAAATGGATATGAAAAAGATTTGACACCTAGATTTTCCTTTTCACTTGACTAGTTCTCTCAACACTTGAGATTCTTGAACAAAAGATGGGTTTTGTTTCAAATACATGAAAATCAAACTTAATCACTTCTTTTGGACTCACTCTTGACCCAAATAATATCACACTTGAGATTTAGAATGAATTTGATTTGATTTGAAAACAAACTATACCACCAATTTTTCACAAAGCTTAAAAATTTAGACAACTAGAGATTCACAAAGATCTCAACCATGCATAAATACTCAAATATGGACTCCTCCTCATTCTAGTCATCCAATGGGATCACAAATTGACCCTCACACTCTCACAAAGAAAGTTGAATAGAACTAATTTGAGTTTCATACGTTCTATGTCAGTTTTTGCTCAACAAATTGAATTCAAACACACAACACTTTATGGCCTTAAGCAAGCGCCATGCGCATGGTATGGACGCATTGACAAGTACTTTCTTTCTCATGGGTTTGTAAGAACAAATTCAGATTCAAACCTTTATGTTCTTATAAATGATGACAGCATTGCCTTGATTGTACTTTACGTTGATGATATCATTATCACGGGCAATGATGAGAACCTCACTCGTTCTATCAAAGCCGACTTATGCAAGCAGTTTGAGATGACAGATTTAGATCTTATGCACTATTGCTTGGGTGTCGAAGTATGGCAAGCTGGTATTGATATCAGGTTATGTCAAAACAAGTATGTGGGCGAGATATTGGAGAGATTTCACATGACAGAGTGCAAACCTTCCATCACCCCTTGCGAAGTTGGTAAGAAATTATCTCGTATTGATGATAGTGCACATGTTGACGCTACTCTATTTTGTCAGCTAGTTGGGAGTTTGATACATCTTACGACTACACGTCTTGATATCTGCTATGTTGTAAGTTTGATTAGCCAATTCATGTCATCACCCACTATGGACCATTGGAAAGCTGCAAAATGGATTTTGAGGTATGTGAAAGGTACACCTAACCTTGGCCTAATCCACAAAAGACAGAGTGTTTTACCTAAGTTGTAGGGTTATGTTGACGTTGATTGGGCAGGAAGTATAGATGATAGAAAGTCAACAACAGGTTATGCCTTCAATTTTGGTAGCGGTTGTTTTTCATGGTCTAGCAAGAAGCAAGATACTATTTCTCTTTTTTCTACAAAAGCCGAATATAAAGCGTTGAGTTCTGCTACCCAGGAAGCTGTTTGGCTACGTAAGTTATTATGTGAGATTGGCATGAAGCAGGTAAATCCTACTGTTATTTTCTGTGACAGTCAAAGTGGAATACAATTGGCTAAGAATCCTATCTTTCACGCAAAGACAAAATATATTGAGGTGAAATATCACTTTGTGCGTGAGAATTACAATCTGAAGATATAAGTATTGTACATTGTTCTACGTTATTAAAAGTTGCTGATATATTTACGAAAGCTTTAAGTAAAGAAAAGTTTGAGACTTTTAGAGCCAAACTTGGCTTAGATCTGGTTATGTAAAAGGCCTTTACTTGTAATACTATCATGGAGATATGTTCCATGAATAGAGTAAACTCCAAAATAAAGAGAGACATTGATCATTGAGGGAGAGAGTTAAAATAGCATTGATTGACTTATACAGTGCTTTCTTATTTCGACGGCACCACATGTGCTTAGTTCTAGAGTTATCGGGCCATCTTTCTTTTACAAGCCCTTTGAGTGCTTTTAAGCAACTACTTATTAGTTGAATATACAGTTTGTTGAGAGCAATTATGTTGTCTTGTCTTGTTGCACTTGACGTTGTGTTGTGGTGATTGATCCGGTCGGGTGTTTAAACTGTATTTTCTTAACTCTACATTGCAGGGCACTACGATATACATGGATGAAGACCTTGCTTTCATTCATGTTCAAGAACGGAAAAAGACAAAACAGGAGGCTATAACGAATGGAAAGCGGCTGATCTATAGGGATGGTATCATTCGCTTTATAGATATTAAACATGTTGCTACTAATGGGATATCTGAGATTATTCAGAGTTTGTGTGAGAGTTAGAGCACTGAAGAGATGCCAGTTGAATCTATAAATGGTCTTCATACCATATAATCCTGGATACTATCCTCTTCTTAGTTAGATTGTTTTTCAGTTATGTTGTTTGATGGCAATGTCGTCTTGGGTCCACTTTACCTGATGTACTTGCTCGTCTTATACCCTTTTTGGCATGGAAAAGACGTTAATAAAGCTTATTCTTCTCACTAGAAGTTTCTAGAGAGAGAAATCTCTCACTTCAACTGCTTTTCAACTCATTTTCAAATGCCCTTCAAAGATGTTTTAGGGCAAACGTGGACCAATGAAAACCTCTGAAACGCCTTTTCTCCACAACACCCTGCATTCTCTCAAAATTGTGGATTGTGACATGTTGCAAAAATAGAGAGGCTAGCTAAATTCATTCAAGAAACAGAAAAAGTTAAGATTTTTAATTGACTTGGATTCTTGACTAATGACAAAAAGACTATCGGTACAAAGATATGAGACGGCAAGTTTGACCATTTCTTGCACAGACTTACCAATTTCAGAGCTTATTGAAATTGTGAATGAGTATCTAATCTCCTTTCATCTTGTTTGTTGATTTCATCTTATATTTATGTGATAAACTACAAAGTATTGGTAGTTTAACCCTTTTAAACAATGTAATTATATTTGTACAACCATTGCTTGAGCAAAACAGTTATAAAGCTCTTCTGTAACAATTTTATAGTCGTGAAAGAAATGCAACTTTTGCTACAATGCCTTATAGTTAAGGCAATTGCATGGTTGCTACCTTAGAAAAATAAGAATAGCCTTTATTAAGTGTGACTGTTGTGACAACCTTAAAGACAAATGAGACTTTTGCGATACTACCTTATAGTTAAGACAAACGAAGTTAGTTGTTGCCTTACGAAAAGTATAAATAGCCTTTATAAAATGAGATTGTTACAACTTTTGGTTCATTTTTGCATAATGTGTACTTTCGTGTGTATATGTCATAGTTGTGATAATTATGACTTTGCATGTATTTTTGCAAGTTGTTATCTGTCATAGTTGTGATTGTTGTGACTTTCAATTCATTTTTGCAAATTGTAAACTTTCGTGTGTATTTTTGTAGGCTCCAATCTAACTGCAACTTCACATATATTTCTACAAGCTATAGTTAGACAGTTGCAACTTCATTTTTGTAGGAAATAATTATGTGACAGGGCCACACTAGAAATTGAGTTCAATTGATTGTAGAACTCCAACACATAATATCTCTCAAGTATACTATAAAAGTGGAAGTGCAGTAGGCTCGATCTAGAAGTTTGAATGAAGCTAGAGCATGTGCCAAGGCAATAAAATTTGTACTTATTAACATCTAAGAGGCATCTTGCTTAGCCAACAATGGAGCCATGAGAAGATAGTCAAGACTAGAAGTGCCAACTCAAACATTAGTCTAGCATGAATTGGAACCAATTTCAACAATGTTTTTATCACAAATTGTGAGTGAAATTTAGTGATTTGACTTGGAAATACTATGCATGTAACCTCATTTGCACTCCCAATAGTGGAGCAAAGGACGTTGTTTAGAAAACAAAAAATGTAGATTGATACAACCCCCTGCTATTAGAGAGGATTAGAAAAGTCAATTTATTCTAAAATCGATGATATGGTAAAGAACTACAAGAACGTGTTAAGTGAAAATCTTTAAAAAAATGGTTAAAATTTGTAAACCTAGACATCCATGTTTGACTAGAGAACAAATGCCAAACAAACCCCATGGAGGTAGAATGTAGAGCCTATAAGGGGTTCACATCTATACTCAAACTATTCAAATATGAGATGCCCATCACGTGTGAGTTCACATAGGAATCCAAAGAATTAGCAAGGACCTATAAATCATAGAAATACTTCAAATATTTTGGACTCCCATTTGATGGCTTATTGGTGAAAGGGAATTGTTTGCACACCATATTGTGCAAATGGCACATCATCAAATTAGTGGGCTCAAGGAAAGTTGTCAAGAGTAGGAGCTTTCATGCTTGGCAAGTTGAAGTGGACTACTATTTTCAAAATAGGATGAAGTGGACTACTATTTTCAAAATAGGATTAACACTAGCCATGACTACTAATTTTTGAAAATAAGCCTCTCAAAACTTGCACTCCATTTACTTGCATAATGTCCAAACTCATATCATACAATACAAATGTGGATGTTTGAAGATAGGTCCATGAGGGACATTATACATAAACTTTAATATTTCTAAATCTCCTCCCAAATGGCACTCTGCTTTGAAAGTTCTTATTCTTGTACCATTGAGTAGCATCCCATCCATAAGATTTTCAATATTGTAGGATACAGTATTCTACTAAACATCCAAGAAAGAATATCATGGGCTTATTGAAAAGTCTCATTTTTTGTGAACCTTACAACAAGATAGAATATATGAGAACAAAACAATTTATAACTATGTTACAAGATAAAGATCCTATGTTTGCAAAGTTACTTCATCCATTTTAAAGGATTACCCACATTTATTTATCTAAAATGCCATGATTCTAAAGGTAGCTTAATCAAGTTTTTTTTTAACAATTTTAGAGTCAATTGCATAAGCTTCTCTTATTATTTCTAGTATCTCATGCTCATGTGTTGTAGTTAGCAAGGCCTTCGCGTCTAGCCAATCACAAATCTGGTCACTAGAAAAATAACAAACAGTACGAGGAGATTAAGAGGTCCAATAGTACCCTTGTAAAGGAGGTCAATAGAAATGACCTTGGGCATGTTGTTTGAGCCAACTTGTGTTGTGCCATTAAAACACCTGTTTGAAACTTAGAACTCATGATAGTAGGCCAAATAACATGCAAGTAGTAGTTCAGGTTATCTTGCAAGAACTATTGGTTGACAGCTCCCTTCATAGCTAATAGATTCAAAAATATTTCGATCTCTCTTGAACTTCTCGTATCAAAATACATCTGAATCGTGATATCATTTGTGATGTAAGCTAACAAAAAGATAGCAATTTTTTCTAAGCACAAGAACACTCCTACACCTCAATGTATATCTGATCCTGAGTTTAGAATTCCTCAGCCTGGTGCTCTTTTAGGTCAATGAGTTTCTATTGGCCCAGAAGATGCTGGCTACCATGAAATCATAGCAGTTGGGTACATGAATGAACACCCACATTTGAACACTTATGATACGTGAATGAAAATTAAAGCAAAATCGCTACGTTGAGATGCAATGACAAACATCGACATACCAGCTATTGCTTCAGCTTGTAAATGCTACACTAATTAAGTACGGTATGGTATCATCACCTTGTGTTCATATCATACTACTCTAGCATACAGAGGTGAACATTCAATTTCTTTTTCTACATTATGTACGAACGGAACGGGTGATTTTGGGCATGCTCAGATAAAGAAAGAACGAACTTCATCCGGTTGTTACACACATTCAAATGAGAAGCAATTAATGATTGCCTTCGTATCTTCTAACATTACAAGTAACGGCTGGAGACCCAGCATCCCTATCCAAAATACGGTACCACATTGCTTGACAAGTATCTCGCTTGTAGGACAAGTTAAGGAGAAATATCGGAACCCTGTATAAGCGTGTTGGTTTTGGTCCATTTTGGGGTTAGAAATAACTTTCAAAATGAAAGCCTCCTGTCACATAACAATACATTGATCCAACAGCCCCCAGAGTCCAGAGTTATATGTTCAATCATGAAGGCGTAACACTTAGTACGCTTGGAAGAAGCAAATCGTGTAAAAATATGTACAGGCTGCAAAAAGCAACTTGTTTCATTCTGTTGTTATATTAGTCCGGCAATGAACTTCGCTGTCAAAAGCATGAGCAACCGCAGTTGTGCTTCAGGACTTAATGCAGTATTGTTATGGCGGTGGACAATTCATCTCCATCAGAGCACATTTTCTCGTAGAGGCAATCTTCTGCAATAAGCAAAAGAAATCAACACTTTCAGACTAAGCATTGATTTTATATTTAACGTACTCACAGCAGATACTGTGTTAAAACAAACAAAGCAAGCTTCTACTGTACTATATTTCCATTATACAGTTAAAATTTTCTGATTCGGAGAGCTAATACATCTGGGTAAGCTCTTTCACCAATCTCGATTCAGTGCTAATCTCTTTCTCTTTCGTGTCCATCCAACTCCTAACACCTCCACCATGGGATAGGAGATATTCACCAGCATGCCACCTATTGGAAACCTTCCTGGTTTCTATAATTGCAAAAGTTCTTGATGAAATCCTTTGAACTTGAAATGGTAAAATGCCTATCAACACAGTTAAGGTAAAATGTCTCCTCAGCATAAACTTACTCATTTCCAGCAGTGCTCAAGTCCTTGTTTGCTTGCCGAGGAACCGTCCTGGTAACCGTAGAAACTCCGTCAACAAATTTGGTTCTGAATATGACATTTGCATTATTGAACATGCCTTCCTTCAGCGATACCACAATAAACTGGTACAAGATAAAGTCATAGTTCAAAAATTGGCCTACTATCATGTCTGCAAAACTAACATTGCCTTTCTGGACCAAATCAGTGAGCAATTAATACAACATGAATTGATACTACACCTGAGAATGTGGAAAATGGGCTTTGATCATGCGACCTATATTTTGTGTGTGGCTAAGATCGAGTGCAGCATCCACCTGAAATACAAACATGGAGTAGTTTATGGTCCACTTTCATCTTTGAGATATTCACATTGAAAAGCATATACTTTGGCATAGACTACTATGGATAATTGAGAGCCCACCTCATCCAGAATGTAGAGAGGTGCAGGTTTAAACAGAAGTAATGCAAGGATTAAAGACAGTGCAATCAAGGATCTCTGGCCACCACTTAATTCAGAAAGTGACTGCTTCCACACACTACCAAAAGCAACACGCACTTCAAGCCCATCCAAAAAATCACATCCTTCTGGTGGATCAAGCTTGGCCATAGTTCCAGGCAAAAGAGTGGAGAATATAGAACCAAAATCTCTGCACACAAACATACACTCAGACTCTGGGTGCTAGACCTCAATATTCTTATCAAGAAAGAAGAACTAATCTTTGGCACAATTCCGGCAATACATAGGAGAACAGCAAAGAATCAAAGGTAATTATGAGCACAATTCTAACAATACATGGGAAAATAGCAGAGAATCAAATGGCCCAAGTTTCTTACTTATTTACATGCTGCCAAGTAACCTTCAGCGCCTCCTTTTTCTTCTCATCCAGCTCCTTGATGACTTTTTGAATCTTAGACTTGTCATTCTGATATAAGCATTTGACCAATTAGTCAGGGAAAGGTTTGCATGGAAGGTCAAAATCAAAAAGCCCCAGCACAACAGCATAAAATTTGGTGTCAGCTTCAAAATTCATGTCATTTTGGATTGTGTATAGGTTAGACATGAGATTTAGTACCTCAATTATACTCTTCTTAGCAAGCAGATCCTTGTACTCATCTTCAGCCTTCTCAAACATTGTCATAACCTTCTTGTTTATTCTTTTCTCCACACTGCAAATAAGTTTGACACAGAAGTACAATCTTTAGGAGTCAGCATAGCATCGTTAGAGCAACCATGAGGCCCAATGATGAGTACAAGACCAGATCAAGCCTTGTTGGTGTCAATCATGTGAGACATGGCTTGTGTTTTTTAGATGCTTTGTTTTGGGATAAAGATCATTTCAAATTTTGTATATCAAGCACCACGAACCCACATACTTGTTCTGTTCAGCACGCTTGCTTTCAAGATCCTGCCTGGCCTTTCTTAGGTCTTGATGAGAGAAGTCATATTCTGTACCAGGTTTTCCAAATAGTTGTTTTTCAGTAGCAATCCATTCGTGCTTTTTAAGCAGCTTGTCAACAGTCTCAGCACACATATGATGATCTGTCTCCATTCTCTTAATCTACAAGAGTGCCAGGATCAAGCTTGTTATGGTTATATGGAAAGAGAACTATTCACTATTTAGGCAAAACAAAATTGAGGCTAATATTTCAAGCTATTAGGAAGGATATAATCTATTACCAACAAAAACTAAAAGCATGAAAAAAACTGCTAGTCATCAGTTTTGCTCCTTGACTCTCAAAGAAGAAACTTGCCTCATTTGACAGCTTCTTAGCATCCACATTGCAGTCAGTCAGCTTATGTTGCAAGTTGTTCTGATTTTTCATCAAAGCATTGATTTGACCATCACATTCCTTCAGTCTAGCTCGACTCTTCCTGAGCTCGTCTTGTGCCTTGCTGTGTTCTTCTTTGATAGCCTCCACCTTGAATGGCCAACAATCAATCCACACAAGACATGGTATTCATAAATGGAACATACATTGCTTATCTTGATGATACAAATAACTTTCCTACATTAAAATTATTGCACTTGAAGTCTCACAATAATTTGGTATTCAGGTCAATTTGAGCTACTTGACATATGTATGATGTATTTTCAGACCCAGGTTGAGCTTCAATGAAACACACATCAGAGAGAGGCATAGTATCATGTGTGCAGCACTCAACCCCAAGCAGTCGTGAAGGTTAACCTTTTCAATATACACATCTGGCAATTGCAAACTACCTTGGAGGCAAACAACTGAACCTCGTCTTCAAGCTTTTCCACCTGAGCTTGACTCGAAGATATTTGGCCTTCCAGCAAAACTCTTTCATTAACTGAAGCTTCTTTCTCCATAGCCAGCTTCTCTTTTGCACCTTCATGCTTCTTCAATTTTGTTCAAATACAACAAAAAAATGTGAGTTGACTATAGCTCTAGTTTGAAATAGCCAAAAATCAAAAGAAAGTCCCGAAGATTGTGCTGCATGATTTCTAAGATGATGACTAACATGTCAGCCATGACATAGAGACACAGGGTTGGAAAGAAACATAAGTTGGCAGTAACAAATTATTATATATAAATTGGTGCAAATAGCAATATGAAGCAGTACTTTCAGATCTTTTGTTGCAGCTGACATCTGTTGCTTCAACGATTTGATTTTTCTATCTAAAGCTTTCAGGCGTTCTTCACGCTCTCTTCCATGTTCATTAATTGCCTGTTCCAAATCGGCTACCGCCTTAATATGAGCCTGATAACTTTCCTCCTTGCTTATTCCATTCAGCTTTTCTGCTTCAAGTTCAGCTTCCAATCCGCACACCACTTCAGTAAGCTGCTAACAAAGAATGAATTAAGAAATATAATCGTCACCTTGGGATACCATAAAAATCTCAACACATCTTTTTGTATCATAAGGAAATACATTTCCTAGACTGCAAACTGACAAAGACAAGACCTTGTGGTGCTCGCTCTGCTCAACGCGATTTTCAAAAAGTGAAAGATCGTATGATTTGAGCTCCAGCTGTGACATAAGATGGCTGAACTTTTTTTGTACAGGTAACAAGCTTGCAATCTGCAGATGAACTAAAGTGGTGAAAATAATCTTTGTCCTAAATTTTTTCTTTACTATTTTGACATGAAAAGAAAAACATTTCGGTCAGAAGAGTAACACTACCAAGAAAAAACCTTACTGTCTTCTGGTGAGATCGAAACAGAGAATATATATGTCTAAATGAAACAATGTAATGCAAAGCTGCAAATGTGAAACCAAATTACATCTGGCTTACAAACTACCTGAAAAGAAGAACAGCAATGTAAAGAAAATAGGAAGTTAATGAGTTTGAAAAAAGAAATTCTGGACATAACGAACCAACTAAATAAACGTAGATGATTCTGCTTATGTATTTCAAAAAGTAGCTATCCAGTTGTTATATTATTAGAAAAGGTAGTATATAAAAGGTATGGCCAGTTTAACCAATCGAGCAATTTGTGGCTCATAGGCATATCACTAGATACATAGTTGGCCAGCAACCAGCAACCTCTAGAAAATTTCCTATGCAAAAAGTGAATTGTACCCCTTCATCTCAAGAAAATTTAATTTAAGCAGTGATATACAATATGGAATTTTCAGAAGGTCACTAATCACTAATTTAAATTCAAATTAGAATAGTAGACTTGTCCACAAGATGATTATCATTGTAGAGTAAGACAAATTGGTGCAGAATGTCTATGTTTTTACTAATGGTTTACAATAACACTTCCCACCATCACCACAATGACAATTCCAAAGAATCACTGTTTGAACCTTTCTGACTCGCGTTTCTGGGAACGTTTTTGCCCAGAACGCGTTAGTTACATACATTTTGAACCCCACTTGTGCACATTTCAGCAAGTAGGTCGAGTAGGACACACGATCTAGAGCTGAATTTAGTAAACTACCTTGTGGATAACCATCATGCATGTACAACACATAGCACCCAAGATCTTTTGGATCTTAAGAGGTTACCACAGCCTACCGCTAACCAATTAATCACTTCTTAAAATCCATCGCTCTTGCCAAGGTGCTTGAGCCTGAATGTTTGATAACTTTCTTGATTTTCCATATATCTGAATGAATTTTGTTATGTTATTGATGTGGTTATTCTCATCTATTACACTTATGAAGCTATAAGGATGATTCACAAGTTTCAACAAGAGATCAGATTCTTGAGCAAGCACCCCGATCTTGAAAGTGCAGGACCCACAAGTAGAACAGATTTTTCCATATTGTAGTTAGTACGAATGGAGAGCTAACGTTATGAAAATAACAGACACAGGAAATAAAGCGGATTTTGGGCTTTTTCCAAAAGCTGTGGAGAGCAGCTTGTGGAGATTTAGAGCGCAGTTCTGTAGGGAAGTCTTGTAGAGGTGCTCAATAGATCTTTGACCAGGGCTAGGACAGCCATAGTGTGTTATAGATTCCAAGCCAGAAATTGAGGAGTATAAGTCAAGTGGCATAAACAGCTAGTTGGGGTCCAAACCCTAGTTTACTTTGTTCCACTTTACTAAATTTAAAATTAGAAGCTGAGTGGTTATTCATCAAGTGGCATTATACCTAAGTCAGGATCCAAATCCTAGTTTACCTTGTTTCACTTGTCTCAAACTAATCATGTCTAATCTTTATGAAGGTTTGCTTAATGAAGACAGCAACACTAGTTATAGTGCTTGGAAGTTCAAGATGCAAACCAATCTTGCGAGAAAAGAATGTTGGGATATAGTAACAGGTAGAGAACCTATTCCTACTTCTAAACTTGACCTTAAGGATTATATTAAGAGGGGCAAGAGGGCCCATAAATCATCAATCTTTCAATGAAGGATAGCATCATCCGTCACTTTAGAGCATGGTAGCAACCAAACGTTTCAACCGTCCAAACTTGAAACTTTTCAACGCATTTCAAACATTTGGAAAACTTCTTTTCTAGGGCTTTCAAAAGAATGATTTTTCTCACATTTTGTAAGAGAAATTGCTCATTACTTGTTATACAATAAGAAAAGACTACATTAAGGAGAATATGAACATGCACATAGATGACAAATAAGCCAGTCATAGATGTAAATGGCTTTTGTTTTCCAAAAAAACAAAAGCTAAAACAAAGATTTCAAACATGTTTGAAACATGACGGAATCCATGTTTGAGTCTAGCAACATAGCTAGAGTTCTTCATATGAAGAAATCATTCTCTCTTCTCTATGAGTTATATTGACATACACAACATCCCTTGCACATATAAATATAAAGCATACACACCATCACAGTAAACAATTGACAATGTCAAAGTATTGAAAAGATCAAATGTGAGAAAACTAAAAACTGCTAGTTACACGAAATTTAGAATGTGGGCTCTATAGAATCTGGTTGTTATTGTAGCTTTTGGTTTTTGTCATGATCTACTTTTTTGACATCCCCAATTCCTCAAGCATCTAATACAAGAAAAAAGCAGTATTCTGACTTCACTTAAGTTTCAATCTAAATCTCATTCAAAGGGAAGTCAATTCAAAGTTCAAACCATTGACAATGCACCACGTTAAGTCACCTTGTATCAATACTGAAAGTACCTTGATGGCACTTGAAGAATTTCAAATATTTTGAAGATAAGACATGAAATAAGCAATTGTCTATTATAGTTTGCATCACATTGTACATAGTTCAAGTCTTCAAGATCCTAAAATTTGAAGAATGGAAAATAATACTAAAATGCAAGTATATTCTGCTCCTATCCACCCATTCTTGTTAGCCCTTAAACATCAATTTTTTGGTGTGTGTCCACAAAATATGCATGTCACAGCTCATGTAGTATAAGAACGCTTGTTTATCCCTATGAGATAGCCTTCTACCAAGCATTACCTCTTTTTCTACCTCCGAAAGCTTTGCCTCCTGTATCTTCAAATTGCTTTCTGCTATCGATAGAGCATGCAATTTTCTAAGCAGCTCACCACCTCCTCTGAAGAGATATTTTATGTCAATCTAAAAAAAGAGCAAAAATGGACAAGGGAGAAAAGAAATGATGGACCTAGTCAAGTTTACAAAGATTTTATGACTACATTTTCTATTTTCACCATTTTGAGGAAAAATATTAGCATTTGATAATGTAATAAAAGCCATAGTCAGTCACTTACCTGCGAGATCCACCTGTTAGCAACCCTCTTGGCTCAAAAATATCCCCATCTAAAGTTACAGATGCAGTGTGTATGTCCTTGTGGAAAGCTACCTACAGAATAGGAATAAATATAATTTGCATCAATGAGGCAATTTATACAATTTTGTAGAATTCATTTACATGAGCAAAAGTGCCACAAAACAGGGTCTTTCACATCAAATACAATCAGTGAGTATTATTATACAAGGAAGAGCAATGGGTTCCCTAAAAGAAACTTGAGAGTCATCAATCATAAGTTAATGGATATGTCTTTGCTCCTACCCACACTATACTGAGATCAAGGCTAAAACCTTAGCATGAATATTAAAGGGGCTATGTGATTTGGCCAATCTCATTCAATCTATATGCGCGCTCCAATTTAGGCCTACAAAAATGTAATCATTGGCATTGTTCAACTAAATTGGTCACCTACCCTTGAGATATAACAAGTTTCAAATGTATTGTAGAACCTTGGCGCACTTTCCTGTGCGTAGCACCTTCGACTTCGAAGGGACTAGTAAATACACCCAATCTCCATTCTCAAAAATTTTACTAATCTTCGAGCTTTATGGAGTTTCCCCCACTCCATCAGACAACATGGACTACATGTTTTGGCATGTCAATTCCATAAAAGGGTCACCATAGCCCATTAACATGATATGTTTTAGCAATATAGATTGATCATAAGGTGCCATTGATTTCAAGTAGTCAATTTTATATCATTATTAGGAATCCTATAAACAAATTATAGTATAAGCTCTACAAGATCAACAACTTTGTTCACTTTACAACCAATATCAATTGTGCACAAAGTGATTGTTTCTTCTTCTCATCCTCACTATGTACCCATCAACATATCTTGACCAACACCACTTTCTTACACGGACTGTGGATTATGATATGCATTCACGTTGATTACAGTATGAAGATCTCCTCTCTTTGGCTAGGATTCATTTTCGCAAGACATACCCCTATACAACTATCTCTAATTTACAAGTCCATTTCTTTCATCCATCTCACCTCACCCCACATCATGTACTCACTTCACTCCCGATTTGGTTAAAAAAGCTATTGAGAATCTTAACACTGGTCGTGCCCATCACATTGACAATTTGGAATCTGAACGCCTCAACCATGCCAATGACTATCTTTACCCTATTCTTTCCAATCCCTTTTAAGTTTTAACCAACCACTAATCCATGGTCTCCCTTTATCTTGGTGTACAAATGTTATGCATTTGATCCATAAAGGAGGTGATCCCATGAGAATAGAAAATTATTGTACTATCATGATTGGCCACATCATGGCTAAGGCTTATAGTCCATCCTTCAATCAATTAAGAGTAGTGAAGCCGAGGCCCAACGTCTCCATCCTTTGAGACGAAGTTGGCTTCATGGCCAACTACTCTACATAAGACCACATTTTTACATTGAGATCCATTATTGAGGAGGCTAGATCTAGACATGAGAGGATTCATTGTTGTTTTGTAGACTTTAGGAAGGACTTTAATTCTATTCCGAGACATTTAATTATCCAGAGGTTGCAAGAGCTTGGTTTCCACTTTCACACCATTTTGGTTGGTGTTGGAAAGCCAAGCGGGTTAGAAAGCAATCAGGCTTTTGACGTTGGCATTCCACCATTGGCCACTTACTCACCTTTTTGAGATCCATAATTCAAGACGATCATATCCAGCATGAATTGTATTGCTGCTTTGTGAATATTCGTAAGGCATTTGATATAGTAACGAGATGCAAAATTTGGACAAGGATGGAATCAAACACAAGTACATTGACAACATTTCGATTAAATCCTTGCAAAGAAGCATGCATTGCTACAAGAACCGCTTAAATGACAAGGAAAAAGTGGATACTAATTATTCAAATACCACATTCTCATTTGCCATGGGGGATATAGTTGTTTTGATTGAGTTTATAGTCATTCAAATGAAAAGGGCCAGAAAACATCGAACGTCAATTTCTAACCTCTAAACTTTAAAGGATTTACACTTTCCCATATCAAAGTAGATTCCACCTCCTAGCAATTATTCATTTAGTGAACTAGGGCTCAATTTTAGCTGCTTATCCAAAAATTAGGGCACCAGATAATTTTTTGTCTGTTTGTGAGATGAAAATTCATCCACATACAAATAATCAATTTGAGAACAATAATGTCATTCACTGCTATCTTGGATGATATGGGCTAAGCCATATGTCCCACATCAGATTATATGGACAGAGTTCACGTATAGCTATCCGCCATCTTCCAGCTTAATCCATATATCCAGTGTATCATGATGCTACCCACAGATGAGCAGAGATACATACAGACGGCACTTACCTCATCACGGCATCTTTATGACCAGGGACATCGACTATCATGGTTTTCTCAGGCCTCCCAGACACAGCTCGCATTACATCCTTCCACAGCGTCAGCATAGACCCGACATCTTGACATGAATACACATTGACTATTATGCACAGGCATTCACATTTATGTATTTATCTTAGTTTGTACTAGATGTTTTCTTTATTACAATTTTGGAGACGTTTTAGACATTCTCATAGTTACCACATACTTGACATGTGCTTTTTTTGTCTTATATGTGCCTTTTTTGGCATGGAAAAGACATTAATACAGCTTTCTCTCTCTCTCTCTCTCTCTCTCTCTCTCTCTCTCTCTCTCTCTCTCTCTCTCTCTCTCTCTCTCTCTCTCTCTCTCTCTCTCTCTCTCTCTCTCACAATGACATTATTGTTGAAATGTGTACCGTAACAAACATTAGCCATCAAGTAGCTCCTTAAGTGTAAATGGAAGGGCTCAATAGATGAACTACATTGGTATGGGTTTCCTTCTTCATGAGCTACGGCATAGAAATGCAAAGTAAAACCAAACCCTTTGGCAATATACTAGAAAGGGACTGATCCTTTCTATTTAGACAATAGTAAAGGTCTGTATGCAATAATCAGAATAATACTTCCATCTGTCACTACCTCTTTTGCCGTCTCCAAGCTTTTGCACACAAAAGCACCTCCAAAGACAAACTCCATCGCAACCTGCACACCATGAATCAGTATGAACTTTAACGTCATGTTGAATTGGATAAAGAGGTTCATTCTAAGGCTAATACTACCTCTAATCAAATTATTTCTGTAAACTCTATAGTCATAACCATAGTTGCAACCAAAAGCTTGAAACATCCAAATATGAAACATTTCAAACATTTGAAAAAATCTTTTAAACAGTTGGAACGTTTTTCCCACTTTTAAGTGGGTCAAAATCAAAAAGAAAAAATTCATCTTGAAACAATGACCATTTAGAAGTTCTACAAAGAAGGTTGGTTGGGAGTACTGCATCTAATTAGTCAAGGCTCATAGGAACATCATAAATATGAGGCACATCAACATGTCCTACTCCAAGTAGGCAATATTAATCATTTTTTGCTACTTTAAGGAAACAAAACTCAATTGCCAATCAATGGTCATCATGTTAGTTTAGGTTCTTTTTGGATGCCAAAATAGGCCCCAGGACACTCTTTTCGATATCCCAAGATGCAAATTGAAGAATAAAAAAGAACATTCAGAAAAAGCACATTTGAAACAGGCTTCAAATGTGGTAGTTTCCAGACGCGTTTGATTGCAACTATGATCATAACCTGAAGCCTCTTCAATATTTCTGGTCAAGTAAATGCTGGCAAGATTTTACATATTATGAATTGCAATTCAGAGACACGTGAGACTAAACAGGAAGTCAGACTATATTTTACCTTTAGCTCTTCATCGTATCCAACAAGAGAGAGGGCTGGCTTGGCATTTTCTGGGCCTACCTGCAGAAATAGAAAGATGTTAACCCTCAACAAATGCCCCATCATCTCCAAATTTCCCAAACTAATATGACACCTTTTAATACACTTAACTTTGAGCAGTTAATCACTCACAACCTAAAAAATAAGTTCTACAAAAGGGTCAGGGAGCAAGATAGATTTTCTAATAATTTAGACCAATTCCAAGAGGGTTAAGAGTTTAAGAGTAGCACAAACCAGCTTCTGGGCAGTCTCTTGAATTCTCACAGGGATCGTATGAGACTGAATTTTGTTGAGGGGTATAATAGTTACTCTTCGTCGTAGACCACCTTTTTCGATTAGCAATTTTCCTGTCTGCTCCGAGTCAACTATCACATTGTATATCTTCCCTCCAGCTGCAACCTGTAATGTTCAGCACCATAAACTTTGGCCATAAGTATGAGAAGACGTTATACTCACTATAGAGAGTGGAAACAAGCAATGCACTTTCTTCGAGAGACATACTTATGGAAGAACCTTATACGAACCAGGTTATACTGCACAAATTACAGCTATGGATCTTAGTTACCAGTATAAGAAATTGATGGATCAGCATTCACAATCTGATCCTAAATGCAACACATGCATCATATACCTAAACAGCATAGAGATTGTTAGTTTCAAATGGCTGCATAATAGCCATACAATATAGTTAGAAAACAATTCCCGCCCAGAAAATATGCCCCCCCAGACAATGGGAAACAGAGAAACGCCCTGTCATGCACTAGAACTAGTACAAACATATTTGTGTATCCCTGCGCAAATGTCATCAACAAGTAATCTCTAGTTTATGAACCTTGTTGATCCTTTTCCAAAACGTATTCCCAAACATAAACATGAAGCTTTTACATGTTTCAAGATTCCTTTGCTATAGTTGAAGCACAAACCAACAAGACTTTCCAAATTTGACAATATACCTTCAAACAGTTTCTTAACTTTTATAAGAGAATGTCATTAAAGGGCTGATTTCTACGTTATATACACCACAACAATAACTAGTTGTAAAGGAAAGAACATAGTGATAGTCGAATGTACTACAAGCATGTTCAAAGTAAAAACTCTACCTAACTCCTTGTGGGCACAAGTAATAAATACAATAGGTTATTGACACAAGCTCTTGACCGAATGACACCCCATATGAGGCTTTCACAAGTATCAAACCTATGCTTTGGTGCCAATCAAGAAAAGAAAGAAACTTGATGATAAGTCAAAGATGAATAAGAATCTTATAGATCCTATGATCCTACCTAACTCCTTGTGGGCACAAGTAATAAAAACAATAGGTTATTGACACAAGCTCTTAACCAAATGACACCACATGAGGCTTTCACAAGTATCAAACCTATGCTTTGGTGCCATTCAAGAAAAGAAAGAAACTTGATGATAAGTCAAAGATGAATAAGAATCTTATAGATCCTATGATCCTACCTCAAGAACAAGTTTTGCTTCTAGAGACATTATATTTGATGAGTTGATCTTAAAATATCTATTGAGCTTGATGTTAAAAGATTGCTACAAAACACTAGTTATGATTTGCTTCCTAGCGAGGACCAACATAAAATAGCAACAAAAGCAAATCGATAGAACGGCAAACCTATTGTACATCAGATTTGTAAAATGAATAAAGCAAGACAAATTGGAGTTCAAGATGGAGTCAATACATAATAAGAAGCAAGTTTCCAACCAACCTTGAACCATAGAGAGGTATGCTAGACAATCCACTAGAGAAAAAATAACTCTTTGAAGATACGCATGTGTCAATGTTTCTCGCAATTTCAAAATCAGTCCTCTTTGAGAATCAAAAGACTCAACATTTCAAGAAAATAAAAAATTGAGCTCTATTGAAAAGAATAAAAATTCAATTTTAGGGTTCCGAAAAAAGTCAATGTTTTTACTAGTTACAGGTAAATCTATTATGAATACATCATACACTCTCTTGTTTACATTCATTCTCTAATTTACAACCATTTACAATTAGGTAGAATGAATCGGCCTAGACCCTAAATGCATTTTGAGTCAAATTGATAGGTTCAAATCATAATCTTGATTCAAACTTCAATATATCGAAGAATCGAGAAACGTTGGTTGCTATTGCATGTAAAATTGAGCAATGCAATGATGGTAGGGACTTAAGCTCTAAATATATTGCTCGGTGGCATGCAATGCCAACAAAGCACAAATCAATTTTTCAAATTGATACTTGGAAATTGTGTCCAGTTCAAGAAAATTAAAAACCTATGACCAAGCTGGTTTACAAATCCAAATTAGAACTGCACGGTTCAATTGACATGTACAAAGCAAGATTATTAGTGAAAGGCTACTGATGATGCCATAGTTGCACTCGTGATTTGCAAATTGCGGATCAAGTCGCGATTCGCGAATTCCAAAAAAGAAAAAATTTGTAAATATATTCAATATGGATATCAGTAGAAAGAGAAAACACAAAGGATTAAGAGTAAATGTGTCTCCGGGGTATAGTTCTTCAACTCTTAACACTATTGGTTAACAGGCCAAAGATCTGAACAATCCCCAAACTATCTATCAGCTGACTGACTACTGTGCCAATGTTCATAATTATGTGCAGCGTCTGTATGATTTTTCCACCTTAAAATGCCAAGCTGTTAGTGATTGGAAAATTCCACATGCTGCCAAGCACTTAGTGATCTTTCATTTTAAAAAAGGGCAATTTACATCTTCGTAACTTTCTCAAACTTATCACACTGTTTATTTGTCAAGTTTTTGTGCATCTATAGTAACTGGACAGAAAAGCGAGTGCCAAGGGCTTAAGGCCCAAAAAAATAGCATTACCTGCTTTGAGACAAAATATCTATCATCCATCAGGGTCTATAAAGCACAAAATTTGTGATGATATCCTGATGAAAAACTATGATGAGAAGAACAAACAGTCTGAAACTCTTGCAAAAGAGCCCAATAAGCTCAGCTGGATTTGGAGAGAGAACACTAGTTGGAATATCCAAAGTAAGTATGAAAGTGCTGTGAAGTGACCTAATCAAGTATCTAGCCCATTTTGTATCTACAGGTGAAAAGAGTGACTTGATAGCAAGGTAGAAACGCAAGCTTCACTTAAGTAGCTAGAGTGACTTGATAGCAAGGTAGAAACGCAAGCTTCACTTAAGTAGCTATTCTGTTATGGACACATTTCAAAGTTCTAACAATGTGTGAAGTAGCTTCAAAGACTTACATAAAACAGATCGTACACACGAGAAACCATTGGAATTGTCGAAGAAATTGTTTTCTAAAGCCTGAGATTTCATACCTCCAGGGCAGTGACTGCTGATGTATCTTTGACATAAATTAGGCGAGCAACTATGCCTTTCACTTTTGTTCTGTCAAAATTCTTTACAGGATCAGTGAACGTAAATTGAGCACCTCCCAGTTGCCCCGTAATGTCACTAACTTCTGACTTCAAAGCTTGTAATGCATCGATTTGTCCCTTTCGAATCTAAGAGTAAGTCAGAATAAGATTCCAAATCAGTTCCAACGATAAGCAGATACAGCTATTAGCAACGTCAAACTTTGTCAATCAGCTTCCAAAATGCTGAACGAGACTATCAAGCAGCCTCAATTACATCAGAAGCATAATTCATCATCAAAGAATACACTGCTTTGGTGCACCTGCTCTAGGTTCTGCAGGTGATTCTCATCAAAAGCAAGGTTTTCAATGGCCATCTTTATTCTATCCACTTCTGCTCTTCTAGATTGAAGCTCCTTCTGAAAACTGATAGCCTCTTGCTGTTTGGATTCGAGCTGTTTTATCTTCACTGGCAACTCTTTCTCGAGATACTGTATTTTGTTTTTGACTTGCTTAGCTTCTGCAGCAGCTTTCCCCACTTCGGCCTTTTCATCAATAAGTCGTTCAGCTAATGACTTTGCATCATTGCCACCACTTTTACCAGCTTGAACTCCCTGAAACGATCAAATAGAGCTGTCAACGACAGACTACAGTGTTCAAAAAATTTACAACGAAGGTTGTGTCATTTCATTTCCTTTACCTGAGACAGTTCCTCAACTCAATATTTCTTGATTGACTCATAGCAGGGTGAACCTGAATTGCCTAAGGTTCACATTTTCTAGGCCCTACTAGATTGAAGTCTAAATGCTCTTTCATATTGACATGTTGAAATAGAAGTAATGCAAATTAAGATTCCGAGGTGATATATTTAAAGATGACAACGTTATAATCCTAGGTGGGAAAAAGCTAGAATGGGAGCTTTCAAAAAGACATTCTTCAAAGCCCAAAAGTGCAGAGCAGGTTAAGGGCCTAAGCAAGAACTACAGCAATACAGTTGTGTGCTTCTCCCCCATAAAAAACCTAAAACTGTAAATGCCATCAGAAGGATGCTCAGGTAGTGAGGACATCACAAGTAATGTAACAAATTTGTTGAGGCTCAACCGGATAAATGTCTGAGAAGCTCGTGTTCTATGTAACTACAGGTTCATACAATCCTTTTGCCACTTCATAACGACCAAAGGCAAAATATGTGGAGAATACTGTAAGAACGAGTACTTATTCGCAGGCATTCTCATATGGTCGAGAAAGCCTTTCTGCATGGAACAATAAATTGGCAGAATCAAACAGAGGACAAAGCTTGTCAAAGGACAAAAGGCTCAAAAAAATCAATCAGAACATTGGATTTTATTCTGGTAGCTTGTCCTCAGAAGTAAACAAATTACAGATTTGACTGGTAAGGTTTATTAAGCTCTAACAATGATCAGCTCAGCCAGCATACTTTAACTGCATTGAACAATTGAACCTCTCAAAAAAAAAAAACCAGGGGCATTGTTGGCTTCAACTGCTTGGAATACAAAAATGGGCATATCCTTGTTAAAAGCACATCTATTAAACAAATCCAACCTCCAAAAAAATAAATTGCAGGAAACCATGAGCTGAACAAGCTACAACCAAAAGCAACTCACACTGCACAGTCTTGTTAAATTAACATCATGAGAATCAGAGTTTTGTGCAATGTAGTTTGTGTGATACAGAGTGCAAACATGGCCGTTAGAGCTCAAAGGGAAATGCCAGGAACTTTTTGAGCTAAAAGAGTTAGAAATACGAAATGAATTTCTTGTTAAAAGCAAATCTGAGTACAAATCCAACCCCAAAGAAACTGCAGGCACATTGCTAATTGAATGAGCTATAAGAAAAGGCTTGCGATTGATGTGAAATCAGCTCTATAAGATAACAACTCCACATTGTGCTATGATCTGAACAAGATTACCTCATATTCTTTCTCTAAATCTTCTAAAGATTTGCCAAGGTTATCAACCTTTTCCCTTAGTTCTGAGGCTTCCTTTTCAGCCTTCTCGACAGAGGCTTCTTTCTCTGTAACAGAATCGTCGAGATCTTTCATAGCTTTCACTAACTGCAAAATATAGTATTCAACCAGCCAGGCATAATAAGCTACTTGAAGGGAACAGTTCAATATACACCTTATGTAGCCTAACTATATATCTATGCTATCTGAGTGTATAAGCCGATGCTAGTAAGGTATGAAGGATACAAAGCTTTTCCTTTTACCCTTACAATTGGACAACAATCTACTCACCTGAATCCAAATCTGTCACTACTTACGAATCAGCTGCGCACACCTTTCGTACCTGTTTAACAGCTAACTTTTCAGCATTTAGACTCTCTTTGTGATGAGTAAATCCTGATGTTTCCTTCACAAGGGCGTTCGACAGCTTGTCTACCTTCTCCGACAATTCTGTTACCTCGTTCCCCATTTGCTTCTCCTTCTCTTCGGTCAATTTGGTGATCGAAGTTTCTTTTTCTGCAATTTCTAGTTCGAGCTGCTGCCTGTAATTTTCGAGCTCCACAAGTTTGGACTTGAATTGCTCCATTTCACCTACGGCAGCGTTCTTCACACGTTCTGCCTCGGAGAACTCAAATGCGATGCAAAATCTGTTCAAACGTTCAAGCTCGGCATTCGCGTTTGCCCACTGCATGTACTGAGCCCGCTCTTTACGCAACTTCTCCAAGGCTGGAAGAATCTCCTGCTCGAGCATCTTATCAATCTCATCCACCTTAGTTTGCTTCTTTTCTAGCGTTTTCAGAGCTGCTTCCTTTTTCGTCTCATACATTCTCGTTCCGGCGGCCTCTTCCAGCATGGAAAGAATTTCTGGAGGCTTCATGTTCAGAACTTTGGTGATACGCCCTTGCATAATAAGAAAATGGGGATTGTTTACGTTTAGCTGCACCGAATGGAAAAGATTTTGTACACGTTGAGGCTGAGCAACATGGCCATTGATGAGATACTTATTTCTTCCACCAACGACTATCTGACAATAAATATTACAACCAACCGTTACGCTTAGCATTTTGAAAGCATAAATCATTCTAATTAGCATGAATTTCGTGAAAATCGTGGAAACAAATGTAAAGATCCTCAAACGAAGATGGAATCAAGTCGGTAAAGGGAAACTTTTTCTGTTCTTTGGCAATTCGTTGTGAATATTACCAGTTATTGACAAACAAGCATTATAATATTACTTGTAACAAAAATCGGTCTAGTCTGCCTCGGTATTCAAAAGACCAAGTAAACAACTGTGGAAATCTTTAAATAAAATGTTTCTCCTCTCCGGAAGCTCAACAATGTGTGGATATTTTTCAGTATCTCACAAGAATTAATTGACAGATCACGAAAATGTTGAAATTTATTGATAATTTGACATTGCCTGTGAATTGATCTACTTCTTGATGCTTAAATGGAAAACGGACATTTGTTCAAGCCTTGAGCCCAGTGGAAAATTCTTACAAATCGATCTACTTCACTTCTATGACTTCACTATACATAGAAGAAGAAGAAAATCTTATTCGATTCCTAACCTGCCTTGTTACAGTGATCTCGTTAATATCTTCGTAACCGATGGGGCTTCGATTGCGGTCAGAGTTATCGAAAACCACAGATACTGTAGCCTTGGTAATGCCAGCCTGCCCCTGCTTGTACACCAGCTCCTGTAAATTTGAGGCACGTACTTGCTCCAGCTTTGTTATGCCAAGCACGAAGCAAATGGAATCCAGGATGTTGGATTTGCCAGAGCCATTGAGGCCCGTGATGGCATTAAAATAGGGGTCGAGATTCGGAACCACAGTCCGCTGCGCATAAGATTTAAAGCCTTCCAGGCAAATTTCTTTGATGAACATTGTCACAGATGGATCAGACTTTAAGCCACAGCTCGCAAAAGACGCAGATGGATAGATGGATTGATCGATATATTTGCAATAGACAGAAGCTTGGCTTGTGAGAGGAGCTTGAAACTGAGAAGGCGAGAGATAGCGGGAAACTTTATTAATTCGAAACCAGAGACAGTCTCTCTCTCTCTCTCTCTCTCTCTCTCTCTCTCTCTCTCTCAGCCTCTCTGCGTGCGTCGCGCGTCCACGGCCAGTTTCTCTTCCTTTTTCCCTCGCAGTTTCTCGTTACCCCCTTTTCTAAGTCCTTACACTCACATTAAATTTTTGAATTCTTTGAATTTTCATATCTTCTCCTTTTCATTGAAGAATGGTCTCTAGATGATGCACTTGAACCATTCGATGCTCAAGATGACCAATGATGGTGATTATCAAGGTCAAGATCAATTTCAGTTTGTTATTGCTGTTATTGAAGACCAGTATGAAGTGATAAGCATGGATGAGCAACAACAAATGCAATGTGGAACTGAAGACTAGTACGAGCCCATGGATCAATTCTATGATCATGAGGAACTCAAAAGACGATATCACTATGGTGCGGAACAACATTTCGATCATAATGAAGATAATAACGTTTTATTATGAGGCTTATGAAGATGCTTATGAGAGCGAAAGAAGTGGAGAATGTTCTTTGTATGCCACCGCATGTATGATTAGTCCTTCTCTGATGAGTTCATCATTTGTTGACACAAACAATTTTGTGAAAAATTTTATGACATCAACTCAACAAGCTCAACAACGACGGATCATCATTCATGAAAGAACAAGTAATACGGTAGACCATGTTGGAGGATGCAAGTTACACACAGTGGGCTGCTTCCATAAAGGCACCAAAAGAGTGCATGTGTCTTATAAGTAAGTGGAGACTAAAACACCACCCACATTTTAAGCTCATAGTAGACACAATATCCTTGGTACCAGCCCTTTTGGGGTCAAGTAGAAAAAAGACCGGTGGCTAGGCAGTGGGAATGCCCCCCGCTGCCGACAAACTCTAACATGGTATTAGAGCCAAGTGGGGTCCTATACGAGCAAGTGGGAGTGTCCTTTGCCATGTGCTCACTTGAATGGGGGTGTTGTTGGAGGATGCAAGCTACACGCAATGGCATGCTTCAATAAAGGCACCAAAAGATACCAATTATAAAGATCAACATGAAGCCTACTAAGATGAGGATATGATCAATAAGTAAGTCCCACAAGTAAGTGGAGACTAAAACATAACCCACATATAAGCTCATAGTAGACACAATACCCTTATCCCCTGGTACCAATTCTTTTCGGGTCAACTAGGAGGAAGGTGGGTGGCTAGGCAGTGGAGATGGGATCCCACGCGATGTCTGCAGGTGTGCACAATGTGCGACATCGTCCATTGGACCAGATTGTTGCCGCTTTCCGCTGCCGACAAACTCTCACGGACCCTACTTCCAGCAAAGTGACTAGTGGAATGAAGAAAATATTGGATAAACTTTTAACTACCATACAGAATAGTACCAAACAAAGGAAACAAATATGGCAACAATTACAAGAAAGGTCAGCGCAAAGATGCACTCGTTTTGACTTTATCTTATCAAAGATTTGGATGTAAATACAAAAGCTCTATAAATCTACTATATCGTGTCTATTGAAGACCATGAGATTGGTCCCAGTGTTGTGTGAACCACTCATAATCAATTGTAGCCTCTTTGATAGCCGCTTAAAAAGTGTCAATGATGAAAGCAAGGGTGGACCTCATTTCTCATGACAATGGTCTCCACTAGTGGTTGCTCTGTCGTCCAAATAAAAAGCTACTAATTGAATATTGTGGACGTGTAGATTGTATTTTAGACGGTTTTGACCAATTGTGAGTAAATCACTTGCGAGTTATGCGAGTTTTTTTGTAGGGATGACAACAATTATTAAATGCACATGACATGCTAACAATTTACTTTGTTATCTAATTATCTATGTTTTTCAATTTGTTCTACTTGATCGACTTGTTCTAGTCAATTGGCTAAGCTCCAATGACAACAACATAGTTTCATTCTTTTTGCTTTTAATAAGATCCTACTATGATCTTAGTTGTAGTATAAGCTTCACTCCTGTTAATCCTAGATTTCTTCAAACTTCTTGTTGGGGACTTATAGTTCTTTGTTATCAATGTTCTTATAAATGTTCTATCAATCACGATGCTTATGCTTCTTTTGCAACATGTGATAATGTATGTTACTATATATTTGTAATATTGATGCAAGCGAGAAAAAAAGAAAAAAAATCTATCTTACATTTCACACACAATGCTTATTTTCTCATCTATGGTGCATGGAATTTTATGGCATCAACACATTATTTACCTTTGATTAGTCTCTGGAGCCCAATTTGAAAAAGAAACAATGCATTTTATACTCGATTCCACTACAAAGACATCAAGGGTCATACCTTCATGAGGGTCACATCACATGTCTTAGTTCAAATTTAGCACATGCTTCATCGATCTTTCTATTGATGTCTCCACCATTTCCTTGTTCCAGCCATTGTCACAATTTCTTCCCTAGCACATTTTTTTCCAAATGTTGTCTGCTTTGATGTTAAGGCCCATTTGTGGGAGGAGGTAAAGATGTTATTTTTCAGCATGGTTGCATGAGCCGGTGCCAACAGGTGAATAGACATGCATAGGTTGTTGCGTGGAAAGAGTAGAGTGTGAACATGTGGGTGTGCAGAGCCGGACAATTCCACATCGTTTACAAGAGACAGGAACACTTGTGAACAGAGCCTAATTCTTTTCCCTTAGAATATTCATTTTTGACAATCGAGAGTATGATCCTTAAGTGTAATAATATATTTAATCCTGCTACATCATATGCACATGAAATGACCAATTCATATGAAATAGAAACGAACTGATAGATGTTCTTGTTCAAAGCAAAATTTGTTAAATTCCAAACTCAAAAAGATGATCATCAAGATGTTGATGTATCCCTTTATTGTAAAAGATCCAATCATTGGGGCCTTTGAGCAAAAACCTGGCTTGTAAATAATATATCAATAGTGATAGTTGTGGAGACACTGCTTCTACCATGTGAACTACTTAATATCATCAGTGATGGGAGAAACCATTCTCAACTACATTGCCAAATATGTCCACCTAAATCAACATATTGAGGATCCATTTTACAACAACCAATAGCATGCAGAGAGAATTGCTCAAGAAATACCACGGGAAGAGCTAGAAATATCAACAAAGAATACCATAAAGGGGTACAATTTAGAGACCAAGAAATTGCAAACTGTTACAAAATATCAGTAACTTTCTATTGCATGATTGTGACAAATGTAAATCAGCAAAAATAGTATGAAATAAATCAGGTACAAATATGACTAATAATTAAACATGAATATAACTCATATTTATTCTTTTGATGTTGTATACAAACAACATGCTGCACATACATAGACTTGGGTCAACAATGAACATTTGCAAAAGACACTCCTTAGCATTCATTCCAATTGAAACTCAAATCAAGCATCACAACGCGTGACATGTTTTGGGAATAAATGTCCAGCTTTGATGGAATTATACAATAGTAGAATTTGTTGGAAAGCAGAAGCAATAAATGTTAGAAATGCAATGCCAACACCTAAAAACATTGCTACTTGTATAGTGACAGAGCAACAAAGGTTGACCTTTCAAGTTGTACCTATAATGAGATCAGTGTTTTACTAGTTGAACTCGTGTCACATTTTGGATACCTGTTCTATTGATGTTTGAAAGCTCTCTAAATTTTTGTCATGTATTTTGCATTTCATGTGCGTAGACCTAGTCATAACCATTCTATGCATAAAAAATAATGAGCACAAAAGTTATGCATATGATACAAAAGCAAATTAATAATATCAGACTACTTAACCAAACGTTCTTTAGAAATGATGAACAAGTGTGAGGGAACCTTTCTTTAGAAGTTGAAATTGGGCTTCTCTTAAATGTGTAAAATCATGGAGAATATTGATCATTAGTGATGGACTGATGATGTAAAATGATGGCAATTTTCTTATGATACACTAAATGTAGGAACTAACCTCAAGCTTCTTTGGTAGTGAAAAGCCACTCCTCAGAGAGTCAACTGTCAATGGTGAGTGCCAAAGCAAAAACAATTTGCAGCTAGGATCACGACCCTTTTTTCTCAACTAATTTAACTTCAATAGAATAGTTCTACTTTTGCTTAGGCAATTCTCAATGATTACAAGTCACTCACCTTTGTGGTCATATTTAGTTCATGCGCTATAGAGGCTATTTGGAGGAGTCTATATGCGACGTACATTGTTAGTGATACATGCTTCTTATTTTCATGCATGACTAATACATGTTAAAGAAACAAAGTGTTTCGAGCCACAAAGCTTTGCTAGCTTTCAAGCTCGAGTCTGCACAAACGCAAGATAACTGCCCGAACGCGAAGACCAAAGCTTCGAGGACTGAAGGATACCTGAAGATGAAGGTAAAAGGTTCGAGGATTGAAGGCCACCCGAGCACGAAGGTCAAATGTTTGTGGACCCAAAGAAGCTCAATGGCGAAGCCGAAGGTCAAATAAGACACAAAGGACAAAGAATACACGAAGACCGAAAGACGAAGGATCTTCACGCTCCAAAGTACAAAGGAGATCAAAGAAAGTACCAGGAGGAGTACCACCTCCACGGACAATGACGATAACAATATGGATATTGTTAGGACGTGCTTAATCAGTCATTCTTGTATTCTCATAGTAGATTGAACCTTTTTTATCTCTATCTATATAAACAGATCAAACACGAGAGAATAGATTGAACATCATTCTGGTTGAACATCAAATTGATAGAACATCAATTGGTTGAGTATCAACATGAGCTAAACACAGTTTTGCTAGCCGATGTCCAAGAGTCCGCAACGAGATGACTTTATATTATTCGTGAGAGACATAGATTCTCTCACGCTGATGCGATGTGTGTGTTTGTCACAACAACGCTCTTGTAAAAAGATCATTGATAATATAGTAGCTTGAATGCACATGTTGAATGATCTAGAATGCTTTGATGTCTGACTATTATTTGTTCGTTATCAGCTGTTTATTATTATTCATTACGCACACTGGTTCATCTTGTTGAATGCTTAAACGAATTGAAACGTAGGTCAGCAGTGTTTGTCTACACTCTAGAGGATTGTATGTACGCGCGGTGCACACCAACCAGAGATGTTTGGTTAAGTCTTGTAACGAGATCCAATCTAGCAGGAAGTAGCCAGCAGATTGAATTGAATTCCATATGAGATTGTCAATAGTGGTATCAGAGCGAGCGTAATTCGTGTCGTTTCTGAATTCCCAACACATGTTACAAGGCTTGTTAGCAAACTTGCCTTGCAAGTCAAGGCCAAGGCCTAAATCCATTGAGTTTTGAGACATATCTTTCGTTTGAAACTTTTCTAAATTTTCTACCTTGTTTTAACACATAGTCAAGGTTGAGTCTTATGAATCAATTGCCTCTTCTGTACTTTTGTCAAAGAGTCATTCAGTTGTCCTAGCATCAGATACTCAACAATATTCGCTGCCCACTCAAGTATTGCTTCTACATAGAATAATGCAGTGTATGGTGATTCATCATCCACTTCAGTATTAACTAGTGCGGATTCTATTCACAAAACGTAGTCGGCTAGATAATGTTGCTTCCCCTTTCGAACCACAATTTGAAAGTCAAATTCAGTCAATAACAGTAACCATCTTGCAATACGCCCAGTATTGCACGTCTTGTTTACCAAGTCAAGTAACGGCTGGTGATCCGTATAAAATGCAAAGTGCGTTTCCATGAGGTAATGACAAAATTTCCGTACAGAAAAAATCATGGCTAACGCCTCACGTTCTGTTTTTGAATAGTTCTTCTCCGGATCTGTAAGTTGTCTGCTTGCGAATCGTATTGGATAGTCCTTCTTATAGTCACCTGGTTGCGTCAAAACTGATCCAATTGTATATTTTGAGGCATCAGTGTGAACATGAAACTCAATCGTCCAATCTGGAGAATGCTGTATTGGTGCTGAAATTAATGCTTTTTTTAATTTTTCAAAGGCTTCTAACGCCTCTACTGTCCAAATAGGAACAATAGTCAGTTTGTACATAGGTCTTGCTAAATCCGCAAAGAAGATAATAAAAATTCAGTAGTAGTTCGCATGACCAATAAACACATAAACTCCACAAATTGTTGTTGGCGGTGGCAATTCTGCAATAACCTTGATTTTAGAATAATTTGTGACAATGCCATGTCTCGATATCACATGCCCAAGCACAACTCTGTGGGAAACCCATATCTGGTATTTTTCTGGATTTAGAAAAAATTGATACTTGCGACATCTTTCAAATACTTTCTCCAATCGATCTAGGTGGTCTATATCTGTACTATATGGACTCCCATGTGATCCAAGTAAATTTCAAGAAATTTTTGTAGATAATCTTTAAAAGCAAATTGCATTACTCTTTGGAACGAACTTGGTGTATTACAGAGTCCAAACGACATTACTTTGTAAGCATAGGTGTCCCATTCTGTTGCAAAAGCTATTTTGTGGCGATCTGTAGGTCCAATCTTGACCTGGTTGTAACCACTAAATCCATCCAGAAAACTATAAGCTTCCGCTCCAGCAAGGCGATCCAAAATGCTTTCAATAAAAGGTAATGGAAAGTGATCCTTTCGCATCACTTTGTTCAAGGCCTTGAGATTCACACAAATTTTTAATTTCCCAATTCTCTTAGGAACAATGACAATCGTCGAAACCCATTCTGTATGCTCGATCTCATAAATGAAATCGACGTCAAGCAGTCTCTGAAGCTCTTTTTTTATTAGATCCACAACATTAGGATTACAGCGACAGAGCTTTGTAACCTTTGGAACTGCATCAGGTACTAAAGGTATGGTGTGTTCAATAACTGACGTCGGAATACCCTTCAGATCTTGATAAATCCATGCAAAATAATCTTGGTACTTAATAAGTAACGTTCGGAGCACTTGAAATTGTTCAGGATTAAGTTGTGATCCAACTTGTACAATCTTTTCTGGTTTTTCTGGTTCAACAAGATTTATAGCATGTGTCCTAGCTGGGCCATTATAAACATCTTTCGATTCTGGCACCTGTTCTTCGGGTTCACGATGTGCTTTGGGCAATACGATAACCAAATCATCCAGTGTATAACAAACATTTTCATGTTGGACTACATTTGCTTTTTCTTTGTCAAAAAGACTTGTCTTGGATCTTCGCTTAGCCTTCTTAGTATGAATTGATCGTGGAGGTGATGACTTCTGAGAAGATAAACTCTTCTTCGAAGGTGAAGACTTCTTAGACGATGATGTCTTGCTAGAACTCTGACTTGTAGAATCATCCTTGACTTTTCCTTTGTCTTTATCCAATAAGGGTGGCACATTCTTTGAATCAATATTTTGAGGAGGATTTTCCCATTTCAGGATCGTATTATAATGTTGCTTGGCTTGTTTCTTCGTCATTGACCCTATGATCATGTCTTCCTTCAATATAACTACTTTTGGCGATTTTATTGTTGGTTCATCAGGAATATTATGCACTCCAAATCTGGTCGGATCCATATGATTTAGAAAATGCTCACAAGTAAGTTCTGCATTGTCATCATAAGTCAAGACATGACTCATAGAAATGAGTTCATCTTCAATCGGATCTGGTATAGGTCCCGTTTTGATGACGATTTTTGTCTCTTTTTAACCAAAGTCTAGCTTATTTGACCGATTTTTGTTGTTTTCTCTAATATCTCATATCCAAATGGATCTTAAGATTGGTGATTTGAATAGCTTTCCATGTTCCACAATCAGATTAGATTTCAAACAAGCAAATCCACTCAAATCAAGCAAAATCATTCCCAAACTAATCCTAAAATGCAGATTTAACACTATTCATGCCACGACGAGATGCCTAATGCAAGCTAACCATCCAACAAACATACTGCAAACTGAAAGATTGGCATAGCTCCCTGACAACGGCGCCAAAATTGTAATGGTTTTCTTTCCTTGCCTATCCTCAACCCAAGATCTAATCAATCTAGCATCGAGGAGATGAGGTTAGTTGTCACGCGTAGATTCGTTCCCATGAGAGCGATAGCATAGTTCAGATTTCGGCATAAATGGAAGATCCACATCTAACTCTAACATCCATTAACCCTAAGCATTAACAATACATCCATTAACACTAATTCCACAATGAAGATAGCTTACTCTTTCTCTCTCTCCCTTTCTCTCTCATAAAAAGTATAAAAACATGCAATACCAATAACAATCAGATCCAACAATTAGCAAAACACAATAAAAGCATGAGAGATGGAGGAAAAGTGATAGAGAGCAAGGACATTCATAAATCCATTTCACAAGAGAACCAATTCGCTTTATTGAAATAAAAATAGGTACATGTGTGGGAAACTCGAGTTGGTCCCTTTGTATAGTAGAGAGGAGGACCCTGGCCTTTGAATCCTATTGGTCCATTTATGCCTCCTTAATAATTCAAATTTAAAAAAGAGTGAGAACCATCCAAAATTGGAGGGAAACCCAACTTTATTCACTAACTTGACATTTAGGCCCTGCGACATTAAAAGTCCTGCAAAAAGGCCTAAAGTCCTTTTATTGACTTTCTAATTATCAAATCTCTATGTGATCATCGGGTTGGACTTACACACACAGGGTGCCAAATCCCTCTAACTTATTAACTAGGGTTAGGGTTGCCTTGGGATCCGCAAACCCTCCAACACTCTTTGAGTACTCCATCAATTTCAGTGGGATGAGAAAGAAGCAGTTCGGGGAACTAGCTATGGTGGTCTAGTTTTCAGAAAAATCGAAAAACCATGGATTTTTCTCTACGGTTGACAAAATTGGGCACTATAAATTGCTACCCAGCATTGTTGTATTGAGGCCAACCTAATCCTAGAAGCTTGGAGCCAGCCATGAAGCAGACAAAGAACAATTAGCCTATGAAGCTTTGGTGAAAGAAGGCAGCCAACATTTAAAAGAGAAAAACATGGGTCTCTCTCAATAGTGGTCTAGAATTGGAATTGCAAAGCTTTGAAAGTGGGCACCCTGGAGCTTCTAACTAAATGCTACAAGGTCACAGTAAGATGTGGAGCAAAGAGTGCATGAATCAATGTAGATCAAATAGCTCTTGAATAGTTAAGCAAGAAATACTTGGATCTTTCTCCACACACACACTTTTTTGAACCTGTAAAGAAGTGTATGTGGGCATTTTTGTTGGATGAATCAGCTATTGAGAAGCCATAGCTGGCCGCGGGCTAGAAAGAAAGTCATCCAGATCTGTTTCAGGTGGCCATAGCAAAAGAGGAGAGCTGAAAATCAGCAAACATGAAGAAGAAGAGAGGAGGAGACCCGAGAGGGGTCCCACGCGTCCCTAGCCAGGATGGAGTGTTAGCGTATTGAAGTGGGTCATGCCTACAAGATCCCCAATTAGTGCGCACCGATAAGTGTGGCCATCTGATCAAGATAATGTGGAGTCAACGGTCCGGATCTAGGGAAACGTGGACCACAAGATTTGGTTAAGCCATTGGATTGGCTTGAAAGGGACCCTTGAAGACCTGAAGGTCAAAGGGCATAGCAAATTCATTAAAAAAATTCATAATGAAATTCTTGAATAGACCTGAAGTTCAAATTGAAATTTTTTCATCAAGAAACTTCATATTGAAGAACTAGTTCATTCTGCAAGCTAATTCTTTGGAAGGACCTATCTTTGGCTAAAGAGCACCTTTTTTTGCCATCATTGGGCCAAAATGACCCCTGAAACTGGTTGCTCATAGCCAGTGGACACAACAACATCACAGGAGTAGGGGAAAATGCATTTCGAAGAGTTTCATCACCATTCTATCGAGCGGAGTGCGAGTGACCTAGTGATGGGCTACATTCGCCATTTGGGTACCGTAGGGCCAAATTTGGGACAACTTTTGGCTGGTGAAACCTGCTGCAGGGCGGTACAACGAGGCATTATCATTCAGAAATCATTACTACTTACTTCTAACAGGGTAACAGGGTGTTTGAAAGCGGTAAATGCGGTATGGGGACGAATGATAGTGGAATTGTGTGAAGAAAACTAGTATTGGCGACAAAAGTGCAGTTTGGTGGCGTGACTACTCATCATTGGCGACAATTTTGAGAGGGCAAGCAATCACAGGTGAGAGGTAGGCATGGTATGTCAGTTATGAGTGAAAAAGTCTCATGATCAGGTTCAACTCTTGGAGTTAGGGCCAACGTTAGTGCCATTTTGGAGGAACGCTCTCACATGTATGATCGGCAGTGGTATTGTTGAGTCAGGTGATAGGTGCATTGACACATGCATTTGTAGCTTGGAAATTTTTCGTTCGGAGGGAAATATGGGCTAACTTGGAGGTACACACATTTTGACGGTCACGGGTGTCAGATTTATCGCCTCTACTCTCCTAAATCCTATGTTAATATGTTTCCATTCATGTTGCTGCATTTTTACTTGCATTGTCGCATAGTATGCAGAAATACAAGTAAACTCCAACAGCTGAAAAAGCCGAAGTCTGCGACAAAGTCCCATTTTCACATTCCCAAAGACTTTTTGGAGAGTGTCGCATTTTTCCAAAAAATGCGACAAACACTGTTTACTTGGCATTTCCGAGCACCAGAGGCAAACTCGACGTATGTCACGTTCTTCTCCCCGACACCAATGACAACTCGACAAACTTCGATGTCGGAGCCTCCTCGTGCTCACTTTTGATATTGTGCAAACTAACTTGACAATGATAGCAGCCACCCACGATCTCCTCCAAACAGCACAATAGCTTCACGCCATCTCTTGTACCTTTCATCTGCACAAATGTAAACTATATATAGTTAAGCAATTGATGAATCTTGCAATATCATCCAATGAGATCGACATTGTAGGTGCTTTTATGCATCGATTCTTTTCTTAGATGGATTGTCTAGCAGTGTATCATGATTATCATCAGGGAGTTGAAGTTTGGATAAGTCAAGTCAATTTGCCATATCATTATTGCATCAGGGATGCAGATTCCAGTGATGACAGAGTGCATATCGTTTGGTTTGGGCCATGGAAGATCTCACAGGTTTACTTGGAGGGATATTGGCATGTCACGTATGTGAGGGACTTGATGGTGGCTTTGGAGTTCACATCTCAGTGTATTCTCACGGAATGGTTTGGAATCATTCACATGAGTAGCTTGGAGCTAGCTTGGGGGAATATAGGTGGGCATTACGGGGTAGATGCTCAGATCTTCGAGATTGAGGATGACATGGGATACCTGATAAGAATAGCACTACAAGATGATATGGGATGATCATTAGGGGACAATTATCTCATATTGGACTGGAGTCATTGGACATGACTTACAAGTGCAGTTTATAATGTAATCAGGATGTTGAACATGTAAATAGAAAAAGCGTCAAGCTTTGAGAGCCAACTCTAGATTGGACAACTAATGGAGACCGCACGGTTGGTTGAACTATAGGTGGACAGATTTTTGGGGAGCTATCAGAGGATAATGGATCCATAGCGACCAAATGGTACATGGTACAAGTTTCTAATGAAACTATTCTACTTGATATGCTACATGATCGTGGGTGAGTTTGTCATCACGACGGTAGATCTATTTTGCATTTGCTTTGGTTGGATTAACATGATGGATATAGTGTGTGGTGAGATAGGCTCCTTGGTGGGAGGCCTATATACTAGTCAATTCAGAGTTGGCAATGTCAAGCATGGAAGTAGAGCCTACATGGGATGTAGGACAGGTAGATCATCATCAGTATCTCTGGGAGATGGGCGAGCTACTTAGGTATAGCCTATGGTGATATTTGGGTACATTTCTTCATTGAGTCCTTGGTAGACTCTAGTGCTTGGAGCATGGAGAATGGATGCGAGTCAGCTTTCAAGGCTTATTGGACAGTTGGATATGTTTGGACGTGAGGGCATCTTGGTTATAAGTGTGAGCCATGGTTGAGGACCTGATTTGGAGACCAGTGGTGTAGCAGCGGATCCACATGTGACAGGTGCTGGTATGACAGGATATCGCAGTTTGCGCAAGGCTAGTCATGTATTTGATGTATTCGTGTTGGTTTGCATGAATGTGTGTTTGCATGTTACCTTGTCACAAGAGTCTAGGTCTGAGTCGGAGTTGTATGTGTTTATGCATTTGCTATAGTGAAACAAAGTAATCATTTGATATACTCATGACTTGTCATTATGTCTACTAGTTGTCTATTTAGCGAGGGTATAATCTTATGATGGCAGTATATTTCCTCAGGTTGAGCCTCAGTCACTCATTTATGTCAGCTTTATAGGTTTGTGTTTGTAAGTGCTTAATAGGATGTCAACCTAGCTAGATGGAAGATGTAAGTCTCATGGTGGTAGTGGGATTTCCTCAGTTTGAGCCATGTCGCTCATGTGGTTCAGTCGTGTTCAAGTCCGGATTGGGGACGAGTCAGTTGGTTGAGAGTGTGGTAGATTCTCTATATTTTGCATGATACTTTGTCTGCCAAACCTAGTGGTTTGATGGTGTGTGCTTGAGTGTGAGTCAAGTACAGGGTAGCAGGAATATGCATAACATATTTTGGACACTCCAGACGTTGTTGTAGTAAATTTATTTACTCCTATCACATTTGAGCTTAAGGGAGAGTGATAGAAATCAATCTGATCTAATTCATTAGTATAAGCTTCAAATGTGATATTGTAATTAGTGTACATTTAATTAGCTCTACTGTATTTGGTTGTTATCGGGACGTGACCCACTATTGTCAAATCAGTCGGCACGGGCACTGATCCCGTAGCCGGCTACTTGGGTTAGTCGAATAGTGACATGTAGAGAAATTAGCCTGTACAATGTATTGGGTTATGCTATACTTAGGGGCATGTCATGGGTTTGTCAGTATTTTAGCCCATGTTGGGTCTTTTAGTCAGACAAGTGCATTTTTAGTGTGTTGACACTTATTGAGCCCATGCATGTTGGGGCTTTTGGCATATGTACAGTTTTCTCTTTGTAATCTAAATAATTTTTTTGTGCCATATTTGAGAGCTTGCGAGGAGTGTCTATGATGATTAATTGATGTGATCTGCATACTGCACTAGATCCTAATAGGATTTTAACACAATTCCCTAGTGCCTGTAATTGCATTGTCTATTGCCATGCCTTGCTTTATAATTATTTCATTTATAGCGTTAAGCCAACCACTCTTCTATCGTGATATTCGTAGGATGCTTGATAGTTTCATCATTCAAACTTCTAGACAACATAAATTGTTTTTGGTAAGGCCCACAAACGCTGTCCTATAGGCTATTTTGGCCTCAGTGGACGTAAATCTCTCTCTCTCTCTCTCTCTCTCTCTCTCTCTCTCTCTCTCTCTCTCTCTCTCTCTCTCTCTCTCTCTCTCTCTCTCTCTCTCTCTCTCTCTCTCTCTCTCTCTCTCTCTCTCTCTCTCTCTCTCTCTCTCTCTCTCTCTCTCTCTCTCTCTCTCTCTCTCTCTCTCTCTCTCTCTCTCTCTCTCTCTCGCCCCCCCCTCGCAATTGCTCCATCACTCCAAGGTCACAATGTCTCTTCACAAACAACAATGTATATTGACTTTATGCTACGGAACCATATTGGGGATAGACATACCTACTCGATAAAAAACCAAGTATGAGTGCTAGAGCACATAAGAAACGATGCTTCTTGCAAGTTCAAATCCATGTACGTTATTTTTTCATAAAGGTTCTGACCAATATCAACATCAATTAAACAAATTGAGGTTGAAACAACAATTTGTGACTTTGTTGGAGCTAGGGAGCTTAAAATCTAAACCACAACATCAGATGGGAGAGAAGTTGAACCTCTCACAAGGCCAAGACCCTACCTACCCAGATGTCTACCTAGAAAGACCCAAGTTTCCGTCATCAAATGGATACGAAATTGCAAAAAATTGGTTGGATGATTATCAAACTCAATAGGCATTTTTTATGGAAAAGAACATTCATGCAAGAAATTGTCAAGAGTTGTCACATAGTGCCCAGAGCCGCGAGCCTAAACCTTTGTACATACAAATCACAACAAAACATAATCACTCGACATACCTGTTTCTCCAAGTGAGATGCCATCATGTGCTTTTGGTTCTACATGAAATGTAAGCACTTGAGTTGTAGCCACTTCATAAAGAAGTCGAGTTAGTTGGAATGCCTTGAAGGAATAAATTTTTGCAAGACTAACAATTTGTCCATTGGGTTATCTCATTCAATTAGTGTTTCTCCTTTCCTCCTTTGTTACATGATAGAATATATTTACTTTATTGACAAACTCTATTCATGATTAATAAGAATGCTTATACATGTTGGAAAGAGAAGAATTCGAACGACAAGAATAAAAACTTATCATGCACAACGAAATAAATTCTTTTTCTCTTTTTCTATGCATGACTACGCCTATCAATTTCAAACAAAACAATAGTGATAGAAATCATGTTCGATCTTATAGTAACTAACTTTGGAATCAGTAGTACTGTAGTGATTACGTAGCCTAATATTAAACATTGAATTATCAGACAAATAATCAATCGCGAAGAACTACAAAAATGCATACATTTTGACACGAACCTGAATGCATTGATTCAGTATGAAAATGAAACAGATGTAAATGAGTACAACAAGTTGTAGACAGAGCGCGTACTCTAAGCTATCTCTGAACGACTAAATATAAGTCTGAATTGAGCGCAACTACTGATAAGCAGTAAGCGCAATAGCAATCTCTAATCAACTCTAAAGAAGTGAGCCGGCTGTGATGTGCTAGCATCCATCGAGTAGTAATGCAAGTCAATGACTTTAGTCGTAAACAGTCTATCTATAGATTTGAACGTAAATTGTCACTCTGCATAAATGAACGTAAACAGTCATGCAAAAAATACGAAGGTGTTTGCCAAAGTTATTTTCTTAACATTTGAGCCATCTGACATTTTGCGGAAAAGCCAAAGTGAGAGAAAATCTCCAAAGACGAAAATCCCAAAAAAGCCAACACTGTGAGTCGTTTCCGAATAGTTTTGCAGATTGTGTAAAAATACGAAAAAATTTACAGGTATAGATAAAAGTTGGATGAAGATTAAAATATCGATTAGTCGATTAGTAGGAGAATAATCCAACACTCCCCCTTAATCTGAATCCACCCTTGACCTTTAAACCTAGTTATGCACAAAACTTTCTATGTATATCCAAGCTTAATGCTTTGGTAAAAATATTTGTTGTCATATCTTGCGTTCGACGATACTGCAATCTGACATCGTTGTCGAGAACTTTGCTTCTGACATCGTGATACTTGAGTTCAATGTGCTTACTCCTAGAATGAAATCTAGGGTTGGCTGCCAAGGCAATGATTATCACAAAATAATAATGTCGGAGCATATTGATTCAGATTGATAGCTAAAAGTAAGTTTCTCAACCAAATTCCTTCCTTTGTAGCTTGTGAGACTGCAATATACTCTGATTACGTAGAAGATGAAGCTATCAAAGATTGCTTGCGACTATTTCAGAAAATAGGACCATTGTTGAGAATGAATGTAAATCCATAAGTGGATTTACGGGTGTCTATATCTCTTGCCCAACTTGCATCTGTGTAACCGATGAGTAAATTGATTTTGTCGTTGTCGACTGCTCCATAACAAATGCAAAAGTCCATAGTAGTAGCTCGAAGATATCTCATGACTATGATAAGAGCTTTCCAATGTGTTATACCAGGGTTAGTCATAAATTGACTGCAAAAGCTACGTCTGGCCTGATACAGATCATTGCGTAAATAAGAGATCCTATTATCAAATGATAAGGATACTCACGCATCTGCTAATGCTCTTTGAGTGTTTGAGGACGCTGGTCCTTTGACAACTTGAGACCTGGTTCCATTGGTGAGAGAGCTAACTTGCAATTAACCATATTATATCTGACTAACATATTGTAGATGTACCTCTATTGAGTAATGTGAATCAACTTTTGATTTTTGTCTCAGTGGATTTGAATACCAAAGCATAAATGAGCTTTGCCCAGATCGGTCATGTCGAATTCAGAAGGTAGCATTGTCTTGTCTTCTTTTATCAGATCGGTACTATTGTCGAAGAGTAAGATGTCGTCTACGTATAAGGTGATAATGATAAAAGACTGTTGCACTGTCTTGAAGTAAAGATTTGAATCTGAAGAGCTTGGTGTGTAGCCGTGATCAATAAGAAAAATATTGATGCTCAAACAGATTGCTTCAAGCCTTAAAGTGTCTTATGGAGTTTACATACATGATTGTGTTTACCTTTGATAATATAACCTTCGGAATGCACCATGTAAATGTATTCCTCGATAAATCCATTGAGATATGTTGTCTATACATCCATTTGATGTATTTCCAAATCCGCTGCCATAGCAAATGATAATAAATGTCGAATAGAAGAATGCTTGACTACTGGACTGAAGGTCTCAGTGTAATCGACATTGTATACATGAGAAAATCCTCTGGCGACAAGTCGGGTTTTTCTTATGTCAATTCGTTCGTCTGCTTTGTACTTGACTTTGAAAGTCCATTTGCAATTAACTACGTTTCTGCTAGCAGGTAATTTGACAATCGACAATTGTCCATGTCTGGTTCTTGATAAGAGATAAATACTTTATATCCATAGTTTCTTTCCAAATATCAGAATTGGGCTGACTAAGTGCCTCTTCGACAGTCGTCGGCTCATGAACAACGTAAGCTGTGGACTCATCGATATACTTGATAGGTGGTCTGCTAGTTCTTGATGATCTTCTGGGTAATAGAGGAAGTTTATCATTTTCATCATATTGTAGTTATTGAACTGCAACATGATCATCTTCGGATTCATCGTTGATATGTTGTTTGCCGAAAATAGTGCCTTTTCCCTTGAGGTCAATATACCGATCTTCGATGAAGATGAATATATTTGACTCGATTAGATCAAACAATTTGTAAGCTTGATCTGAAGTAGTGTAGTTGATGAAGATACACTTGATACTTTAGAAGTCGAGCTTCTTCCTGATATCATGAGGAATCTGCGCATAAGTAGTACATCAAAAAAAATTTAAATTTGTTAAAGAAGGTTTGGTACATGTCCAAACTTCGAATGGTATTTTGTTTGAGAGACCTTTAGTAGGACATCTGTTCTAAATATAGGTTGCTGTTGAAATAGCTTCAGTCCAAAAGGACTTCGAAAATGCATGTGATAACATGCACTTTGCTAATTTGACTAAGGTTCTGTTCTTTATCTCAGCAAGACCATTTGAATGAGGTGAATAGGAGGTAATGTATTGTTGATCAATGCCGTTATTAAGACAGTACTCCTTGAATTTGGTGGAGATATATTCTTCCCCATTGTCGAACCTCAATGCTTTGATTCGTTTGTTAGTTTGATTTTTTGCATGCTCTTTGAATTGTCTGAACTTGATGAAAGCATCTGATTTATGCTTAATGAAGTAAACAGTCGTTCTTTTGAAAAATTCGTCAATAAAAGTAATGAAATACTTTACATCTAACAATGATGGAGTTTGCATGGGTTCACATATATCTGAATGAACAACATCTAAATACCTTTTGTTGCGTGCCTATGACATGATCTAAAAGGAACCCTAGTCTGCTTCCCAATGATGCAACTATGACAGGCAAGGAGATCAACTTTGTCAGAAGGATAGTGTACTTTTAGCCTAAAGATCATAATTATGTAAAAAAAAGATCATAATTATGGATTTTTTCCATAGATTTTGGTGGAAATCAAAGGATTTTTTATGGTTTTAGTGAATCTGTCACCTAGAATTGAAGTTTTTGGTTGATGTAATAAGTTTTCCAAATTTGACTTGCTGTTTTACAGTCATTAATGATTGGATCTAATAATTGCATGATGTTTGAATAGTCAAAAGGATGATTAGATAGTGATTTTGGACTAAAATTTGGGGTTTTTGGACTAGAAATGGGCTATAGAATCCATATTTGACTGAAATCAAAAGTTTTAGTGCTGGAATGTAATGGATTTACATGTATTTGGATTTGATTGCACTTGTTTGTGGATTTATTCCACAAATTTTGGTCAAAATTGGTCAAAAACCATGGTTTTTTTAAAATATTTTTGGACTAATTTTGTGGTAGATTTCAAAATTCTTAGCCAATAGTTGGTAGGCATGTTTTCAAAGGTGTAATGAAGCTTTCCTGAGGCTTTCATGAAGTTTTGGACACCATTAGAGTGCTCAAAACATTAAAAAAATAAATTTTTGGTGATTTTTGGGCATGAATACCTACCAAATGGGGGTCTAAACTTGTTGGTTCTCATTACAAGCTTAAAAATATGATGGATTGTGTATGTTTTGAGTCATCATGCATCCAATTTAAATAGGTGAGCATTAGACACCATCATATTAAAGTTTTGTTTGTTGAAGGAGGCCAAAAATGTATTTTTTGCATGATCTAAGCTTATGATTGCTTGCTGGACTTTTTCCCAGTGCGAATTAGAATTTCGAGAATTCAATGATTCTAAGGGAAAAGTAGTGGCTAGAATGATAGAGTATCACTTAAGGGGCATGAGGGATTTCAATGGTTAGAAGCATCTCTTGGAATTGGTTGTGAATTGATTCTATATTTGGATATAGGAGAGCCAAATAGTCTTTTTGACTTGTTGGGCAAAACAGATCTAGATGTAGAGGATTCTTGGAGGAAAAGCTGGGGGTATGGGACATTAGTGATTTTCAAGGGGATTTCTTGGGTAGAATGATTTGTAGACCGATGGTTAGTGATTGATGTAATGGTAATACTAATAGAGTCCATTGTTTTTTTTCTAGGACATTTTGGGAATTATGAGATATAGATCGATCCCTAAATGGTATCTCATTAATTACAAAATATGGAAGCCTTTAAATCTATTTCTCTATTATATTAGACCTCTACTCTTTAGAACTTTCTTGATACATGACAATTGGATTGAGATTCATATAACTTCTTCCACTGTAGAATTTTGTTCTGAAGGGCTGTTATAGTTATATGAAATTGTACTTCCATATAAGATTTTTGAAAATGGCCCAGAATGTAGGTTTTCTGAACCTAACATTAGTCTATTTCTGATAGTTGATTATTGAAATGTAATATTTCTATCACCCGGGATAAGATATTTTATGATTTTGAGAAAAAAGTCCGGTTTGTAATAGTATTGGATACTCATTACTGACTTTTTCGAATCTTTGATATCTTATACGTTGTCTCCTGAGAACTTTTTAATCAAAATTATGGAATTTCTTTTTTAAAGGGGGAGAAGAAATGATAGAAATAAGTCTTTGGAGGAATCCGCTAGTTGCATTGATTTTGGAAAAAATCATGTATGTGTGCAAAGGTAGAACTATCCAGTTTGAAATAGAAGAACTCTCTAAGTGATTATTTTGAATAATCTGGAACTAGAGGAGTTTTGGGGATATTAGGCTGTGAAATATTCATTAATATGGGAAGTAGTGGTAAAGATTAAATTAAGGTTCACTGATTGTTACCAAGTATCATTTTGTTATGGATTGGATTAGTAGAATAAAGCTTTAATCTTAACTCTATGTCCAAAGATGTCTGTATAGTTAGCCTAATATTGGTTTGTATGCTAAGATCCGATGTAGGCTGATTGATTGAGGGAATTTTGCTAATAAGAGTTAGATGGTTGAAAAACTTGTGATGTGGAGTTATTCACTTCAAAGATTTTTCAAATATGTTATTTACTCATGAGAAATAGAGTTCTTTTGTAGCTGAGTTGTAAGATTCTCAGTGAGTTATGTGAGTAACATATGCAAACTATGGATATTTGTCAGTTTATAGCCTATGTTATGCTGAAAATAAGCATATAGTAGATCGTTGAGAAGCTAATTTTGCAAGGAAAATTCATGCATAATTACTGGTTAACTGAAAAATAAAACCATAAAGCAAAATGCCAATTATTAGCTAAGAATACGGAGCACACATAAGAAGAGCAAGGTTGCTCGTTGTATTTATATTTATAAAACTACTGGAGTAGCATCTGAAGGATGCATAAACGTTCTTGAGCATACTTTGTGACAATAGATAGCTCAACCTAAAAGGCAAACAAAACTGGAACATGCATCCGTACACAGACTATATGTACATAAATACAACAACAGAAGATCACTATCTGAAGATAGTTTTCATATCGATGACGTCATGATCGACATGGATATATGTAGCTTCTTCATCAGCAAGTGGTGAGAGATGCGTCTCTGGTGTGGACGTATTAGTCGGCGTGTTTGCATTCAGATCTGCACTGTGAATGCTATGATCAATGCTTCATGTTCTTGCTCCAAAGTATCGTCCACATGCATGTTGTCTTGCAAAGAAGATGTTATGAACATCTTCTAGCGTTACCAAGCCAAGAACCAACATCGCTCGCCACACTGGTGCTGCTCGCTCTACATCCATACCAAGACCTTTTGAAGGTGTAACCCAAGCCGCAAAAGGAAAATTCTTTGCGGTTCTTAACATTGACAACATACAAGCTACGAAAGATTGACCCAACTAGCGCTTTCCATAGAACAAGTTGTACATGAACGCCCTTTCAAACACATTGCACGGAGTCAAGCATACTATGTTCTTCACTTCAGAAGACCCCAGCTTCGCATAAAGCTCTTTCCCAAGCTCAAGATCGCCAGTTTTAACATTGTGCAATGCAACTTGGAAATGAGACTTTCCGAAATCCTTCAAACAGTAGCCTATCATACCATGGAATGTATGCAAACCCTTATGTGTGAGTTTCTCGCACATGACCAGAGCTCCTACTAGTGCTTGCACATCCCAACCCAGCTGGTGCTTAATCTGCAAGTTTACGATTTTGGCACTGGTGGCCATAATTCGACATGTCATTTGAAAATGCAAGTGCAACAATGTGCCTCCCCTCTCCAAAGCACACACCCTAGCTACACGTTTATCTGTCATAAACTGTTGCAGCAAAGGTAGCAAGCGAACTTCAACATCACCCCCTCCACAACCAATGATGATGCTAAGTTCCAGATACTTCATGTTTGACAAATTCATCTTTTTTCACCTTCGATGGTGGCCTCCCATGCCCACGACCTGGATGTTTGGACATGTTTCAGGTGTCCATATGTGTATTATGCATTCAGAAGAAAGAAAATGTTTTGACAGAGCACTTCAAATCAGAGACAAAGACATAGAACATGCAGAGAGAGAGAGAGAGAGAGAGAGAGAGAGAGAGAGAGAGAGAGAGAGAGAGAGAGAGAGAGAGAGAGAGAGAGAGAGAGAGAGAGAGAGAGAGAGAGAGAGAGAGAGAGAGAGAGAGAGAGAGAGAGAGAGAGAGAGAGAGAGAGAGAGAGAGAGAGAGAATATGGCCCAATTGACACATGTTGCAACGTGAATGCATGGCCAGATGTGGGACATACCCTTTGTCGGACACGTGTCAATATGACTGAAATTTTTCTTAGACACGTATTACGCAGCATGTGTTGAAACATGCTGATGTGGTGAGACAGATGTCGTGCACATACTAGCCGGTGGTGTGTTGACAAAAAATTTAGACATGTGTCACGCAACATGTGTTGAAACATGCTGATGTGGCGAGACAGATGTCGTGCACATATTGGCCAGTGGTGTGCACACCGTCTTCGTGTCAAGCGCAAATTGGTGGACTACAATTTTTTCAAAATTGTTGGAACATATTTATGGACATAGTTGGATAAGTTGTTTATGTACATCTTAATCTTGTGGATATACTATGTGTTTACTAAGTATTGTGTTTATATTGTATATTTAAACTAGTCAGAGTGCATAGACATATGAACAAGTAATGTGAGAAACAATTACTTGTAAGTTAATGTCTCTTTTTGTGGAAAGGACAATTCATTAACTTATTTATGGTTTAGAAGAAGATCTAAATGTGGTGTTATACATGTATAATTGAGATCTGCACCTAGACATTTAAGATTTTCGAATCATTTACAATTGACTTGAGTAATTGGATTACTCCTGATTAAAAGTTAATTAGATAAATAAGCAGTGTGAAGAGAATTCACCGGGAACTGTTTATTTGGATCTATATTGCTTATAAGACATATGATTAGTGAGTCATCTGGATTCAGTCATTTGGATTCATCATCTATGAGAATTGTGTGCATAGAATATAGAAGATTCTTGATATAGAATATTTCTTGAAGGAGAAACATCCTAAGTTATTGACTATATCCCAATGAGCTCATATAGGATGACAGAGTCTAACTAATGTCAAGGATGACCACTGAATTCAGTTGAAATTCAGCAGAACTTCTTTAGATGTGGTTCTAGGTGATTGTATAAATGTTTATAATGATCTTTAATTGCTAGGTTGATTGTAGAATTTGAAACTCATAATCTGGTTAAGAATCCGGTTGGAAGAATATTTTTGGAATCCAATTTTTCTTGGAAACGATTTCAGAATGTTTCTTATATTTCCTGAGTGGTATGTTGAGCATATATTCTAGTATCTCTAAGTGATTATGGTTTTGGAATCCGATAAATTATGATTAACGAATCATGAGATTCTAAATGTTTACGATTGACGGATCATAAATTGATACTTAAAGGTCATTAGATGATTGTATGGAAATATGATAATTCGTAAGATAGTGAATAATTCTTGATCATATATGAACTCTAAATTTGTAGATATTTGAGATTGTGTGGATATCACATGTATTTTTATTAAATAATTGTTTTACTTATGATGAATTTGCTTACTTTTACAGATTGTAGTCAAGGAATGCTTATGTAATGTTTTTCAGCCTAAAATCTCCAATAAATTAGGAGCAGTTAAGTCCATCAAGATTGAATGGTTGCTATTTTCTGGCATGTGATGCTAGGGATAAAATACTTAACTCAAGAGGGTATTTGGGGTACTTAGGATTGAGTTAAATTCATTTTTATCTTTATGGATCTCCTAAGAGATTTTGGTGGGATGAGTTTTGAACCTTGGTTTTTGAACAATTTCTAAGTGTATTTGTACCAAAAAGCATTTATGATAGGTCTACAAGTAATTGTTAATAATCTTGGACTATAATTGTTTTGGATCTTTAACTTTTAAATATTGATCTCTAATGTAAGGTGAGCACTGATCCAATGATTCATGTAAATTCATGTAAATTGAGGTTAAATGAAGGTGATGTTATTAGATTGGAGAGAATAAAATTCAATAGGAAAATTTATCTCTTAATGTACTTCTAAAGGTCAATATAGTATTTCGGTGTAGAGATAGATAATTTGAAAATTATTTCATCTCTAAGTACTTATTTGATATTGAAGTCAGACTAAAGATTGATTTTCAGGGTAAAAGTGAAAGTTAAATGATTGATTTGTTAGCTTTTAAATTTAATCTTCAGGTTTGGTCGACTGCTATCTAATGTATCATGTAAATTTACTTTATATGATGATGACAGTTAGATGTATTGAATATTTTGACCTATTTGAAAGATTTATCGCTCAATGTACCTTTGGACCCTAAAAGAGTACTCACAAGATCAAAGATACATAATTAAGAAATTGATCTATCTCTACGTGCTTGCTTAGGTTGGTTGGTCAAATTGAAAATACTATCTCTATGTGCTTGGTTGGTCAAATTGAAGATAATGATTCATGAAAAAAAGTTAAAAACAAAATGATGTTTTGTAGGATGGGCCACGTTTGTGATTAGGACAATTGAAATTAGGGTTAGGTCTGAGGATAAGCAGCACAAGAAAGCTAAAAAAAATGTGATGAGTTGGCAACGATGCCTATTCTTACTTGTCATGGAGGTCAAGAGTTCGACTCCAATCTTATACACCAAATAAGAGAATACAGAAAAACAAAAACAAGAGAATACAGAAAAAAATGAACGAATATAAGAATTTGCATGTCAGAAAATTACTCTGTTGCTTCGCCTGCAGGCAGCAGAAGCAGAAGCAGCAGCAGCAGCACTCAGCATCTGTCAGAGATTTTGATCTCGCAGATCCAGTATTCGTCTGAGGCAGCAGCTCTTGCAATTTCATTCCGCTGCTTGCGATCTTGCCGCTTGCTTCTTCTTCTTATTGATCGTCGCTTGAGGAATTCGGGTTACGCAATAAGCTGTGCTGCTGTTGATTAGCCAGCAGCTGGAGTTGATGCCTTCATGTAAGTGAAATGAAGCTGTTTCCGTTTCCACGTAGTCTCTTCTTTGCGAGATCCAAATATTTCGTCATTTTAATGGTAGCTTTGTTTTGATTCAGAATTTTTACGAGCTGTTATACATTTAGGCAGGTCAATGGATGGCTGATGTTGCCGTTAGTTGGAGGAAACGTTTGTTCTAGCGTTATAGTATCTTGTTTGCTGTCTTTGAGTATCAATTTTCAGATTCTATACTATCAGACGAGCAGTGGTTAAATCTTTATTTCGGTTTGCCGATGGATGCTGTCGTCAATAGGCCGTTACAGGGCTTGAAACTTCGTAGGTCAAAGTTACCGTTCTCGACATTGCCTGGCTTTTATAAGCGAAGATCGTGATTTAAGTCCCTTTGGAGGTTGATATGCCAGCAAACATTGCGGTTCTTTTGTGCTTGCTTTGCTACGAGTGAGCGGCTGGCTTCATATCTATTGGAAGGATCAATGAATGTGGAGTCGTTTTACAATTGAGATTACAACATGAGTTCTGTGAACAAAAGACGAGGCAAAAATTTATTGTCTCCAGGAGCTATCCATCTAGGTTTGATGACATTCATTTGAACCGTTTTCTATCAAATAATGATAGATTTGGTGAAATGCACAAAACACCGCATCTTGTTATCAATTTTTGGTGTTCGCGTTTGTGGGGAGCAAATTTTTGTGTGCTCTTGAAGATTAAACGCTATAAGTTTTCTCAACAATAGCGATTTCCCTTTTCTGGCTCAGCTAGGCATGAATGGAATAGCTTCAACAGTGCCAATCATTTTAGAGAAAGAGACAGGGGTGACTTGTTTGCAGGGTGCATTGCACCTTGAGATTCCTTCTTTACGTTTCCCATGGTTCATGTTCATAGTGGTTACATATAGTGGTGAGCGATGAAATATGCGCGCCATTCTAAGCTACATTTAGTGTCTGAATAAACAACAAAAGTGCAGTAGGCTACTATCATCAGGCTGGAGAGATAGACTTGCAAGTGCCTGTCTAGCAAGCAATGGAGGACAATGGAGCTACGAACGAGATGGAATCATTGTTTGAAGGAATGGATTTGAACTTATCATCGCCGTTCGATATACCTGATGTAGGACTAACCCCAGCTGATGCAGGATTCTCAAAAGAAAATTTGGCTGGTTCAGAGGCACCATCTAATTCCTCATCAGGTTCTCATTCTTCACATCCAGGCAATTCATTGACTGCGTTGGACCATTTTCATCCCGGTGCTCCCCCACCATTGCACATTTCAGATAATGCATCTACAGACTCGAGCTCAGTTCGAGCCCTCGGTAATCCTCTTGATGAGAGCCTTTTTAGTGGGTTAAGTTTCTCTGCAGGAAGTGTACCTTTTTCAACTCAAGACACTAAAGAAACTTCGGAGACCAGCGCTTCTCACAACAATCCTGAATTCCTTGGAAACTTGAGGATAAAGCAGGAGCATATGACAAGCGAGTTGCTAAAACAGGAAAATAATTTATCTGAGAAAGTTGCAGATGCACATGATAAGTTGCTCCCAAAACTGTCAGAGTCAAATGTGTCTGCAAGACAGTCCACAGTTGGATCTGCACTGCCTCCTGCACCTATTTTAACAAAACCATTGATGCGGAGGAAAAAAAGAGGCCTAAAAATTGGATATGGGAGAGATGACGATGACTCTGAGGAATCGTCACTTAATAGAACGGCCCAAAAAGTAATGGACAACGATATTAGAGTTTCATATGTGGTGTCAGATTCTGTCTCTGAACAAAGAAGAGAGGGATGTCAAGTTACAGATATTGAAAGATTGAAAGATATAGTGGTTCTTCCAATAGTTGGGCAGAGCTCACAACTAGTAGATGTTCTAGATGAGAATGTTACAGAAGTTGTACCCTTGTATTTACCAGACAGTGTGGAGGAGGAAAGTACTTTGTTACAAGATTCAGAACAGGTTCTTGCTGGAGAAATAGGTGAAACAAGATCACCAGAGGAAAGAGATGGTATGGAAACGAAAGTGGAATTGAAGGAAAAAGCAAATCAATTGCCCAATGAAGAGGTGCAAGTGTCAGGAGAAGATCAGATTGATAGAGAAAGAGAAGTTAAAGCCAGCATGCCAGGCAGTGTTGAGGCAACAATGAATTCAGAAGAGCAAGCTATTGATGACCCAAAAAGTGAGAGCATTCTACCGGAATCAGCTTCCTTGGAACTGGACCCAGAAAAGGCATTAGTTGAGGTGGCTGATGCAGGGAATGCATCGGCTAGAATGGATTCACTGACCTTTGAGGATAAACGTCTTGCTATCAAAGGTTCCATTGCAGAAAAAGTCATGATTTTGAATGAAAAGGCAGCGTCAATTTCTCGTAAAAAGAAAGATGCTATTCAGAAAAGGAGACAGGCATCAGAAAATGTTGCACTTGCTTCTCTGAAGCGCAAACAGCTGGAAATAGAACTCGAAATCGCATGCGAAAAGGAAGAGTTTGAAATGGCAGACAAACTCAATGAAAAAATTGCAGAAGCAGAACAGGTTATGGAGGTTGAGGAAAGTTCCTTGAGAGAAGCGGAAGCAAACTTCGATTTAGCTATGATCAAATTGCAAGAAATTATGGACCTGCAGATCAGCATCGAGGAAGAAGGGGTATGGCTCTTGGAAGAATTGAAGCAGGTATGGTCTTCTTTGCTTACTGTTTATTTGCTTTTACTTTTTGAGTCTCTAGACAGCACAAAGATTATGTCTTCAGATGTTCTAGTTCAGTGCTAGAGTGTGGCTGTTTACTGGTTGTTGGTCTGCCCTCCAAAGCATTACCCTATGAGATTGGTCAAAGAGGCATCCAGTCTTATTATATAGCTACCTTCTCTATCATATTCGATTCCATGCAACTGAGGTACTATGGGGATACAGTTGACCCAAAGATTTAGCACAGCCCTTTGAAGTTGATCCACAAAAGAATGTCACAAATCAAGAACAATTCATAGCCAGTTGATTGTCATCAATTATGTGGAGATTTTTTGTTTTGGAGTATGATTACCATTCCTCAAACTTATGTGTCCTGCGATGATCTCCTAATGATGAAACCTTGAGAATCTGTAATGCTGGTCTATGTTAAGGCTTGTAACATGTTACATACATGCAGTTTTAGTATTCAATTAACCAATCACTTATCTGGAGCTAGCCAATCAAAGACACATAGTTATATGCGATCACACCGTGATGAATGGTTTATTAGCTAATAGATGACAATGCAACTAGAATGAAGTATTTGCAAGGTAGAGACTCTAACTAGGCTAGGGTATTACTACAAGGAAGCTACTTTAGCTAGACTTAGGAATCGAGAATTTATATGAAAGGGGAGCAACGTGCTCCCATTTTAGCCTCTTCATATAAAGCTTCACAATTTGCAAGATGAAAGAGGAAGACACCGAGGCACAAGCATTGCTTTGGAGAATGATAAACAATACAATAGCTGAAATGGGCTTCAAGGAGCCAGATATCTATAGCTTTATGGCAGACAAAGCACAAGCCTAATGAAGGGCCATTCGTATGGTTTAGGTCAATTATGTCACAGATATTGCCAATACACCTCAAACCAATTTGGCAGAGTCAAAACATACTAGTTGGTTAGTAGGTGACGATAACAGATCACATATTAGCCTTTATGATGCAGTAGTTACCAATTTGGCGAATGCATTTTTGCATAGCACTAAGCATTATTCTTTTGTGTAAGGCAAACATATTGAAATTGCCCCTAGTTTGGAAGCTCTTATAGATAGAGACACTTCTAAAATAAATGCCACCCGTAGCCCATCCAGGATAGGCAAAGTGGTATCAGGTGAAGTGGGAGGCACACTGATGTATAGCAAACCGGATCACTTCTCGTAGAAATCCAACTGGTTTTTAGATTTAGAAACCAATAGCTTGTATAGGCCAAAATTTGTAAACGTTCACATACCTAAACAACGGGTGCCTGATGGGATTAGACTATATAAAAGACTATGTCTTGATGGCTGTTTGAAGCCAATGATATTATTTGGCTTGTTATACGGTGATTGGGTCAAATGTCACAAAAGAGCTATGCATTTTTATCCTAGGTCTCCTGCTATTTATTAGGCTTAGAGTCTCCTCATTGGCTAGGTGATTGAATGGAGAGCGGAGCTACACTAGCTCATTGAGTAGAGAGTAGCTCTTGTCATATCGGGCTTGTCATTTCTAGCTTTATTTGGCTTCATGTTAGCAGCAACTTTTCTTTTTTTAGTTGTTCTTTAATCGACAAAGCACATTTGTCTTTAGCCTATTTGTAACAATTTTTGTTATCTCTATCAATTGTGCATTGTTTTGAGCATAATATTAGCATGTAATCCATTCGCAAAATGTTAGATAGTATGAATGTCGATTTTTGACAGACAGTGGGTGCCGAATTCTTTAGGGATAAGATCTTGGGTACTACATATTCCTATTTCTAGATTCATTTAGTGAATTTAAAGCAGCCAAAAAGAACTTATTATATCTTCAACCAGAGTTGCAGCGCGATTTGCGAATCGCGATCCCGATTCGCGATTCGGGATTTTCCCAGAATCGTGTAGAATCGATTTTTTTTTTTTTTTTTGAAATTTTTTTGTGCAATATGGGTATCAGATGAAAGCTCTGATCGAGGGGAGTATGATTGTGTAGTTTGCCGACTGTTTCAGGTGCAAGATGGTCCCTTTACGCTAAAGCTGCATCCCATATAAAAAAAAGAGAACACATTGGGGCATTCCCAGTGAACATAGCAGGAATCTCCCTTTCTCTGATTCTCCCTCTCTCTATCTCTCTCTGATCACGATTCACAACAAACGGAACTAAAACCATGCTGAACAAAAACCTAGCTGAATCATTCTGAACTTTAGCCTTAAATGAAACAATTTTTGACAAAACAACCATACTCTCTCTCTCTCTCTCTACAACCATAAATCATAAACCATAAAACCGAAGTTACTGAACTAAAACCACAAAGAACAATATTGAATCACGACAATGCTGTGAATAGGATCATCATAATATATAATATCGGGCCACATGGCACCAAAAAGGGGTACAATGATGTTCCATGAACGTAATGAAAACTATATAACTAAGACTCGTCAGAGTCATGGTAGGATAAATCATCCGAATATGTGGACTGCAGATCCCATGGGTCCGCAGATGAATCGGAACTGGAGGGAGCCATATGCCGTGGTGTGGCCCTGGCTCTGCTGCGTGCTCTGGATCCCTGCTGCGTGCCCTAGCTCTGGACCACCCCCGTCTCCCTGCCTCTACCTCTGCCTCTGCCTCTGCCTCTCTCCCCTCCTCTGGCCCCCATCTGGCTACCCCCAGCCCTGTGTCTACTCCGTCGTGCATATGTGTCAGGTGGCCGTAACCCTACGCCCTGGGATGGCCCTACCCACTGTGATGATGCCTGGCCGACGACTGCCTGTGATGCTCCACTCCTGTCTACAAAAAGAGTACTCAGCCCCCCCTCCTAGAACCTCTAGGTCTCCCCCTAGGCCTACGTGCAGGAATGGCTGGCTCCTCCTCTGTCTCTGCATCAGGGTCCACCAGCAGGTCAGCCAGGTCATCCCCCTGTGCCTCCCCCCACATCTCCTCGTCCTCCTCTGTATCTCCCTCAACCCACTCCTCCTCCTCCACATAGTCTGCCCCGAGGCATCTCTCCACCCTCCGAGACCTCGTCATCTCCCTCCTCAGCCCTCTCCCTCTGCCTCTCTGTCCTCCTTTGCCGCCGTAAAGCCGTGCGTCAGCCTGTGCCTGTCTGTAGAGCTCTCTATGGATCTCATCATCCATCTCCTCCTGTGTGGGTGGTGCCCGAGGAGCAGCAGCTATCGAATCCACCAAGCAAGTGTCGGGGTCCACCTGCAACCAAAAACAATACATTGTTGTTAGGCAAGTATTGTGCAACTCACTGCATATTTTGAAAGCAAATCAATTCATCAAAGCATACCAAGAAAAAAGGGGTGATGATGTGACTCACCTCGAGCATCTGACCCTCTCCTCGTGTGCGCCTCGTGTGCGCCTCAGCATACGGCCGTTGGTGTTCACAAACACCAACCGCCTACACTGCTCGATGGACAACCTGTTCCTCTTCTGCGTGTGATACAAGGCCCAGGTGCTCCAATTCCGCTCACAAGCTCCTGCAGAACAGTCCTGTGCAAGGACTCTCTCAGCCAATCGCCTCAAGTCACCTGTGCTGCGCCCGTGGATGCACCACCATGTAACGGGCCTCAGCTGATCCTCCCTCCGCCGACTTTGCTCTCCATCGAAAGGAAACTGGAAGCGCTCAAATGCGAGCAGCTGGCTTGCAATGTTGGCCAAAATCGGACCTGTTGGCAAAAGGAAAAACATGGCACATGTAAGACCCCTCGAATTCAGACACTACCAATGAGTACAATACTGCAGTAACATTGCTACCAAACGATTTCTCACACGTACCTGGTCCAGGCCATACGCGCTTCGTGTACTCCACCCATCCCCGGTGTAGCTCCGGATCGTCCCTCTCTCGTGTAGAGTGCCACAAGGGGTGCAACATGTGGGCTACGGCGTGGATGGGTCGGTGGAAGTAGTCCCATCTGGCCTCCCAGATGCGTGAGATCTCGCACCTCCTACAGCAGACAAATTACAACAATCACTAAACCAAAGAAACGCATCAGACTCGAGTGAGAAACAACAAACTAGACACTGAAGAGTCATACCTATGCTCGTCCAAGGCTGACAACAAAATCCCCTCGCCGATGCGCTCCATGAACTTGTAAATGAGACCGAGGGTGCACCCCTCACGGTCTACCAGACGCAGCACTCTATAAATGGGTAGTAGGATCCCACTAATCTCCTCAGCAGCTCTCCAGAACTCGTCGCCGTACACAGTGGACTGGAAAAATGCCGAATGGGGGAGGTCTGTAAAGTCCCGGAAGGCCACGCTGGAAACCATCTGCCGCAATGCATCCTTCACCACCACCAATCGCTCTAGCACCAAGAAGTAAAACGCAAAGCGTGTGGGTGCGGGCTTCTTCAGGTTTAGGGTGGAGAAGGTGCGGAACAGGGCCAACGCACGCCTCTTCCTTGTGACAAAAGTGACCAGGCGCATGGCCGTAGAAGTGATCTGCAACACAAACACCCAGTAAAAAAGTTTAGACAGTAGTTGAGATGTGGTTAGCAGCATCGAAGGAAGAAAGCATAGCAAATAGAACAAACTATACCTCTCTGATCCATGGAAGCGCACACAGGTCATGGATGAGCAAGTCTATGCAATGTGCAGCACAGGGTGTCCACACAATGCTGGGGTGTGCTCCCTCATCATAATCTCGCCCATCTGCTTGCAGTTCGAGGCGTTGTCGGTGACAACCTGAACCACGTGCTCAACTCCGATGTCAGCAATAACATCTCTAATGACCTCCCATATGAAATCGGCTGTGATGGCGTCACCACCTCGAGTGGCATCCACGCCACGTAGGAATACTGTGCCAAGCGGGCAAGAAACCAAGACATTGATGACGGATTGCCGACGAATGTCGGTCCATCCATCACTCAATATCGTGCATCCATACCTGCCGCAAAACACCCATTAGCTACATTAAAAAATTACGGCACCAGTAAATCCTAAACACATGCAAAGAGATTACAAAGACAAGTTACTTACTGCTGCCAAGCTGAGCGAATGGAACTCAACTCCCGCGTGATGGTCTCCTCCTCCTGACGAAGCAACCTCTCTCGTAGTGCCTCTCGCCTGGGAGGTGTCCATGTAGCATCCACGGCCGCCATCTGTGCACAGAACTCCCTAAACATCCAAGTGTCAGCAACAGCAAAGGCAATGCCGCACTCGTAAAAGAACTGGCCACACAGTCGAGTGCAACGGGCCTGCTGCTCTCTCTGCCAGCCGCATCGATCAAGGGTCTGCTGCCTGGGCCTAACCCCTCTCTGTTGTGTATATGGTGCTCGTGGTCTAGCATGCCCAACGGATGGCTGATCTGTGGGTGTGTCACTCTCTCTGGCAACATCTGCCGAAGCATGTGGTGCATCTGCTGCCGAGGAGGAGGGTTGAGAAGCACCCGCTGCTGCTGAACCAACATGCTCATCTGATGGTCCTGCTGCTGCTGCGGATGGAACTGAAGGTGCTGTATTGGGCCTTGCACCTGAACCATGCTCTGCCCGTGCTGTACTGGGCCCTGCAACTGTACCATGCTTTGCCCGTGATGTACTGGGCCCTGCACCTGTACCATGCCCAACCCATGATGTACTACGCCTGCAGCTATACCATGCCCTGCCCGTGATGTACTGGGCCCAATATCCATGGTAGGCCCTGCCTGTCTGCCTGTGAGCCCTCTTGCATGCCTACCTGTAGCTGCTCCTGCTGCCTGTCCCTGTCTAGAACCCTGTGATGCAATACCGGGCCCGTACATGGTAGACAACCTCTGCAGATCCTCATCAAAAATCCTGGGGCAATCAGATATGCCCAATGTCTGCCCATCTGGCCCTCTGACCCGCAACAAGTGAGCCCTAACCCTGGTGAGTGATCCCGTGAAGTGACCACCGCAATGCAAGCATCTCCATCTGCGGGTGCCTGAGCCATGGTGTGTGCCCACATCCCCATCGGTAAGCTCAACCTCGGCCCAAAGGCCTCGGTCCCGCACTGGCATCGTATCAACACGACCCTAAACCTGCAAACAACAAATAATCAGGCAAACGTTCAGTAGAAAAAAAAATACATTGCATTGAACAACATTACCGAGCTCAAATAGAGCTCAAAATACCAGAGCATACATCAGAACGATTCCAGTTCACACATTATAGCAAGTGCCAAAGAAGAACATGAGATTAGGGCATGGGATAGAATAATTTCTGTATGAGGGATTCGGCAATGCATGATGTGACATGCAAACTTCAAATCTGACATGCAAACTCTAAATCTGACATGCACAGACAATAGGCCACTGATGGCATGACATGCAAGCTTCCAAACTGACATGCAAGCTCTACATCTGACATGCATAGACAATTGGCCACAGATGGCATGACATGCAAGCTTCCAAACTGACATGCAAGCTCTACATCTGACATGCATAGACAATTGGCCACAGATACTATGACATGCAAGAGTACTAATCAGCCATTCTGACATATGGGTAACAGTTTCAAGAGCATACCATAGTTTCGAGAGAAGGTGAAAGTGAGAGAGGGAGAGAGAGAGAGTGTGTGTGTTTGTGTGGTGATTTGAGAGTGAGATAGAAATCCGAGGGTTTGAGCTCCAATTAATCCTGCAATCACAAAAATGACAGTCTCCTTGAGGTATTCCCATGGTCCCCATCTTGACCCCTCAGTGCTTCCGCTATTGTGTGAATGAATCTATGTGATGTAATGTTTTTCGATCTTTGATTTAGAATCTTAGTTGATTTTCATTAAGTTGATTCGAGACTAGCTTATGTGAATGAAAAGCCAATTAGTTCTTTTGGCCTTTAAGACCTTAGGACAGGCCAATCACCCTCGAGTCCACAGTTTGGTATCAGAGCTATGGTTTATTTTGTCTTGAACTTGATTTGAAGACTTTGTATGTTTATGCATGGCAGAAGAACACAAAGCTCCACCCGGTGTTTAAGAGGCCTTGTGCAACAAAAAGCAAGAACTGCTTGGAAAAGATCAAGAAGACCAAGACTCTTGCTAGGCTTGAGGAAGAACTTGATGACCACGAAACACTGGAAGCCTACTTGTGGAGGACTAGAAGACCATGCTTATCAAGAACGTACAACCCGAGACTAGTTTCGGCCATAAAATCATTGATACTAGTAAAACAGAGGGAAAATTTCTTAAACCATAAAGATTGTCCACTAGGACCACAAGAGTGTTTGAGATGTAGATCTCGAAATACTTTAGAGAAAAACATCAGATAGGATGTTAAATCCTAAGTTGTTTTTAAGAAAGATTTTGATTCAATACTATCAGTTTTTTGCTTTGAATGTTTTAAACATGTGAGTTATGTGATCTGAGCTTTTAGTAGCTTAGTGAACGACATGTAATGTTAGTTTATACTTGTTTGCATACTTAATGCGAAAGTAAACCTTGATGGTCGGATGAATTGGAATGGACCCAGATTTCAAGCATCTTTTGAAATCATGAATAGGAAGTTAAACATCCTAAGACATTATGTAAAACCATGACTAGTATGAAAACATACTAAGGAGGAAAGGGGACTGAAAATTTTAAGACCACTTCACCTTATGCCATTCCTGAATCCCCAAAGAAACAATTTTTACTATGAAATTGTTTTTGAGCAATCTAAAGCTCAGGATGAAAATGAAATGATTGGATCTACCTGAGATAGATTAAGTAAGCTAATTCTGAATTCATGGATTAAGAAATCTGAGCTAGATCAAGGAAGAAAAGACTCTTCACCCAAAGCTGATCTCACATACAAGATCAAATCTAAGAGAAAGAAATAAACATAAACACAATTTGGTATCAGAATATCTAGAAATTTTTAACAGATTTAAGACTCTTAGTTGAGAAATTTTCGTTGAGGACAACGCTTTATGCGTTGGAGGGGTGTAATTTGCAGAGACAAATTGCTCCTAAGAAATAAAGACTTTTTCAGCTTCCAACCCAGATAGACTTTGATGATATAGAATTATCAATGATCAGTATTCTTTTAGAATATTGTATGAATTTATTGCTTTAATGAATTGAGTAACAAGCATTGACACCTGTAGAACTAAGAAACTTCGATGAACCATGTTTGATGGTATTATGAACACTGACCTTTCTTTCAAGGGATGTGCATGTACACATGAACGTACCTGAAGAATCTGAACAAGAATAAGAAGCCCTATGGGCTTAAGGATTGATCTCTCTTTGAGGGTGTGCAGGTACTCGAGAAAGTGCCAGAAGAACAAGAATCGAATCAAGAAGCTTTCTAAGCTTAAAGACAATATACAAGAAGGCTTGTGATAAAGTCTATAATGAAGGCTCAGTAGAGTCTATAAAGAAGGCTTATTTATAAGTCTATAATGAAGGCTCAGAGGAGTCTATAAAGAACAGGACAAGGCTTAGGGTCTGATCACCCTAGTGACTTGTTCCACCATGATTGAGGATGGGCAGCCTCTAGAAAATAAGTGCCAATGTACATGACTGAGGATGGGCAACCTCTAGAGAATAAGTGCCAATGACCATGACTGAGGATGGGCAACCTCTAGAAAAAAGGGCCTAGGAATTGATGGACATTATGCAAAAACAAGATGGGCATATACCTTGGCTCTTCCATAGGATAATTGCACTTGGGTGAATTTCCAAGTTGTAACCATGTAAAATTATATGTAATTAAAAGTCAAGTTGGAACCTTGTACCACCTACCTCCCACCTACTTTTTCACATGCATTCTAGGCTAATTGACACCTAGAATGGGGCGCCCTCCTACACTCTCACTTCTTATGCCAAATCACCTTAATAACTCTCCCAAGCTAGTACACATCACCCATTCACCCTCCCTAACTAAAACACCTCATCCATGCACTCCACTTCTCCCCAAGTCCAATTGGAGTCTCCCTCACACCTCTTACACTTGAACTTGACACCCCACTCACTTTTGAAGGCCTCTCCACTCTCTATATAAGTGGAAATGCGCCCCTCTACCAGGAGGATGAAGGGATAATGCATCCAGACTCTGCCATTTTATTGTTTGTTGTGTACAGGTGCTCTGGAGAAGAGGATTGAGGGAATACCTCAAGGAGACTATGTCATTTTTGTGATTGCAGGATTAATTGGAGCTCAAACCCTCGGATTTCTATCTCACTCTCAGATCACCACACAAACACACACTCTCTCTCTCTCCCTCTCTCACTTTCACCTTCTCTCGAAACTATGGTATGCTCTTGAAATTGTTATGCATACGTTAGAATGGCTGATCAGTACTCTTGCATGTCATAGTATTTGTGGCCAATTGTCTATGCATGTCAGGTGTAGAGCTTGCATGTCATAGTATCTGTGGCCAATTGTCTATGCATGTCAGATGTAGAGCTTGCATGTCAATTTGGAAGCTTGCATGTCATGCCATCAGTGGCCTATTGTCTGTGCATGTCAGATTTAGAGTTTGCATGTCAGATTTGAAGTTTGCATTTCATATCATGCATTGCCGAATGACCATGCATGTCACTTCATGACTGTTGCATGTCAAGAATCTATGAACCCTTATGATTGCATATAAAGAATCTAAGATCCATTGGGATCGCATGACAAGAATCTAAGATCCAACATGATTGCATGTCGGAAAGATTGAGACTGATGAAGAGATGTCTATGCTTTTGTTAAGCTAGATATGGAATTAAGATCATTGAATATGAACTAGGACTATGTTAAGTTGATGTCCTACATTTGAGAGCCTATTGGAATCCATTGTATATGTAATTGGCATTGGCCAATTGGATTTGCATAATGATAAGAAAAGAATCCTTCGGGGTGGGGGGGGGGGTCCCCATCTTGACCCCTCAATGCTTCTGTATTGTGTGAATGAATCTATATATTTGATGCTTACAACTATTTTTCGATACCATTTTATTATTTTTGGGCATTGTTGCTAAGTTGAAAGTATGTGTTTTAAATAGCACCAAAAGAGTGAGGATCCCTCCTTTTTGCCCTTGGGAACCATCCAAGATATTCTTGACTACTATAAGATCTTCTTAAGCTATCATTGGCCTTTGTCATTCATTAATTATTCTTAGTTAGAGAATTCTTGGTTTGTTGCTTTGTACTTCATTTGACAACAATATCTATAATTGAGTCTAGAGTTGTGATAACTTTATGTAGATAGCTCCAATAAAAATCTATATTGTGAATAGATCCGCCTTCAATTGGGGAGAAGAGAATTTAATCATATGCAAAACAAATATTCTTAAATATCAACATAGAAACCTTCACTTTTTTACCATAATTTAAAGTGATAAGAGCTTTAGTTGAAGAATTCAATTGAGACATTGTTTAGCGCAATTGAATTGCGACATTGTTTAGTGCAACAAATTCCTCTTATGGTAGTGCCCTCAAAATGTGTTACAGTTAGTAGATCACTACCTTAAAAGAATAAAAAAGGAGTTCGACCGAAACTTGAAAACGAGGGTTTTTGTCATTAGGGTTTCCAAAGAACAACTCAAGAAAAACTGTACTTCTCGTGAAACGATTTACTGCATGTAATTGCTGAACTTGAATTTTGATCATTGTAGAGAAACTTCTGGTGGAGGGTTGAAGACATAGTTGCAGCGAATCGCGATTCGCCAGCTTCGTGATTCGGGAATCGCAATTCTACGAATCGCGATTCGCTGCAGCGAATCGTGGACAGAATCGTTAAAAAAAAAAAACCAGAAACCCGATTTTCGGCCTCCTCCTCGCGCACAGAACCGCGCCAGCAGTGGAGGAGGCAAATTTCTTTTCTGAGAGCTGTGGGCATCCAATCTTCGCAAGTGAATACTTGGCAGGCATCTACTCGACGATACGGAGTTGGTGTGCACGGTGCCGGGTGGGTCTGAGCTTCGTGGAGAGCGAAACGACCAATTTTCGATATTTGGTAAGTGTAGGCTTGATTTTTTGCAATTGTTGACATTGAGCTGTAGGCAACCAAATCGAGCGTAGTTTGGCTCTAGACCACCTTTCTTCACGCCCACAGTGATTTTTACAGCATTAGTTTCAGCCGTCACGACACGCCTAGCGAGATTTGAACACCACATTCCAAATGCTTGTGTATTTTGGCCATTTTCACAGAATGGCTTGTTGGAAACCGAGTGAGGTGATGTCTGAGCCTAGAATGCATTTCCACATGCTTGCACAGACTCCTATGACCTCCGTTCCGCCCGTATCACAAATTTCAATTTTCATGACCTGATTCCATACTTTTTAGGGTTTAGGCGTGGACCATCGTGCAAACATCTGCTAGGGGCGTGGTTTAGGCCCACACTGCACTCCTTTATGCCTGCACGGACTCCGACGCTAACGTCAGTCGCCTGTTAGCATGTCACTTCATGACTGTTGCATGTCAAGAATCTATGAACCCTTATGATTGCATATGAAGAATCTAAGATCCATTGGGATCGCATGACAAGAATCTAAGATCCAACATGATTGCATGTCGGAAAGATTGAAACTGATGAAGAGATGTCTATGCTTTTGTTAAGCTAGATATGGAATTAAGATCATTGAATATGAACTAAGACTATGTTAAGTTGATGTCCTACATCTGAGACCCTATTGGAATCCATTGTATATGTAATAGGCCAATTGGATTTGCATAATGATAAGAAAAGAATCCTTCGGGGGGGGGGGGGTCCCCATCTTGACCCCTCAGTGCTTCCGCTATTGTGTGAATGAATCTATGTGATGTAATGTTTTTCGATCTTTGATTTAAAATCTTAGTTGATTTTCATTAAGTTGATTCGAGACTAGCTTATGTGAATGAAAAGCCAATTAGTTCTTTTGGCCTTTAAGACCTTAGGATAGGCCAATCACCCTCGAGTCCACACAGCAAGTCTTCTATAGGAAAACCTTTGATTTACAAATTGATCTATAGATTTTATAAGATCACTGAAGAAGAGATTGATGAAATACAGGATTGCCTTAAGTTGCATTAGTTCTGCATGGGATGATAGAATCCAAGCAATAAGACATCCGATAGTCTTCTTCCTCAATGTCTTCCTTGATTGGGTAGGCTATCCAATTCCTTTAGCTTCTTGTAATTGTACATGATCTGATGCTAGTGTCTTCCCAATAGGAAGTGATTTGAATTTTCTCTCAGTTCATCGATAGAAACCAGATTAGTGACAATCAAGGTTACAAGCCGATTCGACCAGTTCGAACTGATTTGAATCGGCTAGGCTGGTTCAAACCGAAAAACTGTTCGAACCGAAAAAAATAAAAAAAATTTCAAGACGTTTTTTTTTTTGGCCTTTTGGGTTTTTTTTTTTTTTTTAAAATTATTATTATTTTTTAAAATCTGGTTCGAACCGGCTCTGAATGGTTCGAACGGTTCGAACGGTGGTTCGAGGTTCGAACCGCGTTTCGTGCAACTTTGGTGACAATGTCTAGATGAAGATGGATTGCCACAAATCCATTGATTTCTTGTATAAACAGGATGCTTGCAACACTTCTTGATAATCCAAAGTAGTGTTGCTCCAAGTCAGAGAATGTGTCTTCCATATTTGGCTGCATCCCAATGATATTTACATCACCATAATGTTCAAACAGACCATTATTGTGTTGATATATGAATAACGCATCTTCATTTTGGTCATTTCAAAGATTATCAACGTATTGCTCCTCGAAGATGTTGTTATATACACTTCAATATGAAGCATTAATTTTGTCACCATCAATTTCCCAATGGGTATTCTGCAAAGATATTCTTTGATCTCCTGGTTACACACTTGATTCATGTTCAAAAGTAATTCCAATTAGATCATTATCAATAATACGATCATAACTTTTGATTGTTGGAGTGAAATTTGATTCTTGACAATCGGATTGTACCCCATGTTTAAGTTGCAATTGTAGAGGTCTGCTCTACTCATAAATAGCCTTTTTATTTTGACCTTCGTCCTGATCATTACAGCTCTCGAACAAAATTGGATCTTGATTTTCAAACTTTTGTTCATCAACTTGTCCTTTGGTGCCTTGCTGATATTGATTTGTCTCCGTGGAAGAAAATCGGAATTCAGAGCTTTGCTTTCTTCCTTAAAACTATCGACTTCATCAAAAGATTCAAGATGCTGCTTGCTCAAGACATCTCGATTGATATCTGACTTTGGCTTGGAAGATTGCCCTTGGATTATAGAAATCGTTGTTGTGGAGTCATCAACATTCATGCCAAAATAAGGATTGGCATTTATAGATGGCAAAGAATTAATGTTAGTTTTACCCAGATTAAAATTAGCATCCAGTTTTTGTGACATGGTAGCAAGTATAGAATTACAATCTGACATCAACATCGCCATCTGATCTTGGAACTGCCGCCATGATTGTACATTTTGCTCGGTACTTTGCTTATTCAACTTGGCACTATCTTGTATGGCAGTTACAATTTTACTTAATATTTCCTTTGTTCCAATATTCATCTTACTGGTAGTAGAGTCTACAGTATTGCTTGATCTTTCATGAATGCTATGACAAATTCCAAGGCCTAGCTATGGAGTATCATAACAACATAGTAAGCACACTATGAAAGCTTGAAAAAGCCAGCTATGGAGTAGAACACAAAAGCAAGAGAGAGAGGACTTCAAAGCTCACACAACTTGAATGATTATTCAAAGAGTAGTAGGGTGTGGAAACCCCTTCAAACTTTGGGCTACATTTAGCATGTAATGTATAGAGGTGGTGTCTTGCTAATTCTAGCTCTAGATCCCACATGGCTCCTCAACCTACTTGTTATTACTTGCCGAATTAGCACAAGTGGGGTGTACTATGTACATAAATGTTTTACCCCCATGTCTTATGCACAACTTACAAGTTACAAGTATACAAGCCTTAAGGGGCAAAATAGGCATTTCAACACCCCCCCTCAATGGCTATTTTGTTCATACCAACACCTAGCATGCTACGAAACTTTTCAAATTTTTCTCTACTAAGTGCCTTAGTAAAGATATCTGCTGCTTGATCGTTGGTATCACAGTCCTCGAGCTGAATTTCTCCGCTTTGTATCTTCTCTCGTAAGAAGTGCTAATCCACCTCAATAAGCTTTGTACGAGCATAGTACACAGGATTTTTGGCAAGCTGGATGCAACTCTGGCTGTCACACTGAAGAATAGTAGGACCATCCTGTGGAATCTGCACCTCCCCAAGAAGTCTCTTGAGCCATATTGCCTCGTAGTTAGCTTTTGTCGTTGCCCTGTACTCAGCCTCTGTCGATGATAAGGTAACTGTGGGCTGTTTCTTGCTGCACCAAGAAATGGCCCCTGAACCAAGGTTGAAAGTGTTCCACAAATTCTGTCTTAATGAACTCTCCACCACCGTCTGACCTGAGCATCTTTATCTTCTTTCTTGAACGTTCTTCTACCAAAGCTTTGAAATGCAGGAAGTATTTAAATGCTTAAGATTTTAACTTCAAGAAATAAATCCAAATCTTGCGTGAGAAGTCATCAATAAAGGTCATAAAGTAATAGGCCCCCCCTGCAGATTTGGTTTGGGTTGGCCCCCACAAATCTGAATGTATCAAGTCAAGTATGCCTGCTGCCCTGGTGGTGCTCTCCTTGGGAAACTTATGTCTTTGCTGTTTTCCCATAGCGCAAGCCTCGCAAACTGAAGAGCTTGGCTTAACAACTGGAAGCCCCTCCACCATATGATGCTGGTTCAACACCTGCATGCTTTGGTAGCCAAGCTGTCCATACCTCTCATGCCACAACCTATCCACATCACTTCCTTTTGTTGTATAAGCATGCTGACTAGGGATAGAAGTGTACAACCTGTATAGATTATCTTCCTGCAATCCTTTGGCCTTCATATTATCACTCAAGTCCAACACAAGACAAGAAGTAGCATCAAATTCTACTTTGATATTTTGTTGAGTGATAGCTCCTACTGAAGAAGATTTTTAGCAAGTCCTGGTACATATAAGACATTCTTAATGACTTTGACTTCTCCTGATGGAAGCTTTACAGGTACTGTGCCCTTTCCCTTGACCTTGTGTGTTGAGTTGTCACCTAGGCACACCTCTTGTCCATCACAAATCCCCACAAAGGTATCAAACCAATCCCTATGAGGGGTCATGTGCTTTGAAGCACCTGAATAGAATGTCATCCATGACCCAAACCAAATATGCAAGTAATAGAGCATCCCCAATAGAAAGATAAAATGTATACAATACTTCCTCACACAAAGTAACTGATACTCCCCCTCAAATACTTTCCCTCGGATCAAAGGCCTATTGATATGAGACTTTTCAAAAGGCTTGTTTGAAGCCTCATCTATGCCACCATCACTTGTCCATATATTTTCTATGTTGTTGGGGTGGTAAGTCAATCTATGGCTGATCCAAGGGAACTGCACCTCAAGGCAGTCCAGAGGATTCTAAGATATCTCAAGGGCACATTTAACTTTGGTCTTGAATACATAGCTCAAAGGGACCTTGTTTGCAAGGGTAGCAAAAAGCAACCCATGGTAACACTCTCCTCCACTAAAGCTGAATGTCGGGCTGCAACAAGCACAAACTGTGAAGCTATTTGGCTTCGAAGACTTCTCAAATAAGTTAGGGTGTTCCAGGTTGATGCAACGACTACTTTTTGTGATAACTTAAGTTGCAATTTCTAGAAGTTAGCGTTCCAGGTTGATGCAACGACTATTTTTTGTGATAACTTAAGTTGCAATTTCTATAGTTAATAATCTAGTTTTCCATGCAAAGACAATCTACATTGAAATGCATTATCACTATGTTACATAAAAAAATTCAAATGAGAGAGGTAGAGCTTATTCATTGTTCTAGAAATGATCAAGTTGGTGGTGTAATTAAGGACTTACCAAAGACAAATTTTGGAAGTTTCAAACTATGTTAAGGCCGTATGAAAATAAAGTATTAAAAAAATTACCCATGTTAATTACCTTGTGATATCTTAAATTTGTTTCTCTATAGGGGCCCCCACATTATATTCTATGGCCCCTTCCCCCCTCCACATAAGTTGGCTTAAATTGTGCAGGCTAAGTTGGTGAGGCAAAGTCCAATTTTACTCTCTCAAAATGTACCTGAGAGGTGATTTTTGGACTCCCACCTTTTGTGATAACTCATATGTAACTCATGCCTCTAGGCTCTTACCATCCTCATACTTGGCACTTCTTGTGCCTCTTTATATAGTAATCCCCTTCTCTTTGCTTTCTCTCTTGCTATCCCAAGTAGATCAAGGCTGCTTGCTAGCTGATTTCTAACATTTTATATATGAAAACCATTCAAAATCTTAATCAAACAGACACTTAGATAGATCATAGAACATAGACCCATCACCAATGGCCATTTCATTTGCTTTTAGGCATCTCAAAGAGAGGAAAAATGGAACGGTCTAGGTCTGGAAATTGCAAATTATGGCTGTTTTCTGCACCTGTCCACTACCCAAATTCAAGCACTGGATTGGGTATGTTAATGGCTTGATGTAGCGTCCCTAGGGATAAGAAGAATGCCTCAAAGTCTTGTATCAATCCAAGCAATAGCAAGAAAGTTTCCTGAGTCATGCAAAGAGGCTTCTAGCATGCAAAAATTATGTCCACCTGCTTGTAGCAATCAATAGTGTTAACAGAACAGCCTTTTGATATTCCCAATGGCGTCAGCACATCAAAGATCTTTACCTGCAAAAAATCTCAGCAAAGGAAGGAGAGATGAGAGAGATAGTGTTGACAGCGATGGTGGAAGCGTGAACTGCAGCAACATAACCAGTGACTTGCGAGTTCTGAGTCGGGGCAGCTAGTTAGGATCAGGGCAGTGATGTTAGGGGGCTATAGGAGGGGACCTCACATGGGGGCCCTTGCCTCGCATCTAAGGAGGCCCCGGTGCATTGTCAACCACACGTTTTTTTATTTTAAATTGGCTGCCCGGGCGCCACATCATCGGGCAGCCAAAACATTATCCCATAAGCATCTGTGTGGGTTTGGTGGGGGGCATATATATGGAAACACACCCATTCTCTCACATGGGCGCAGGTGCCTAGGAGAAGCAGTGCCCGGGCGTGGCTGCCGCTGCCCGGCGCCCACCTGCGAGCTGCCGGTGCCCACCTTCGCCTGCCCGCGACCCGCTACCACTGCCCGGGGCTGCGAAAATCCTTCAAGCCCTGCCCTGCCCTGCCCGTGGTGCCCAACCACTGGGCCGGGGCCAAACGCCACCTCCATGCCTGGGAGCGTCAGGGGGCCCCCTTTTGGTGCCTTAAGGCCCCCAAAAAAAAAAGGTACAAAAATCGTTGAAAGTGCACATTTCAACAAAGTTTTCAATAAAGTTTTAAACACATTTGTTGATTACAAGGACCGTAGTGAACATGGTTCCACAATTCATAGTTTCCGTCATATTACAGGAATGAAACAGTCTCCTCTTATTAGTGTCTTCAATTTAATGGCAGGCAATCACAATCTCATCCCATAACCTATACCCACTAGCATGTAAAAAAGAAAGCGTCAGTTTTATAAGCAGCACGTCATCCTTGGATGGAGTGACGATTTATCCTCTTATCTAGTGTGTTCAAGCGGATAGCAGCCATTGACAATGTCATTCCATCACGTGTATGCAATTCAAAGGAAAATGTAGTTGGGTTATCATGATATCAGCTACAATCTGTTAGCTTTGTAATTGAACCTCGAATATAAGGTACAATCAGAAAACCTCAAAAACTATATTCATTAGTAAACAGTCTTTTATCTGTCATTTATTTTTTGTTTTAAGAAATAAATTTCTTCCCTTGTACAAGTTGATGGTGATGGAATGTTGCATTGTGTAATCGTTTTGTGCCCACGTTCAGGAAGCAGAAGCAGTAGCTGAAAGGGTAAAGAAAGATTCTGATGAGTTGGGGTGCGAAGAGAATGCAAGGCTCACAGCATTTGAAGAAGAAATCAAGCTGAAACGACAAAAGATTGCTCTTGAGTTACGGGTCATTGATGAAGCCACTTCTGATTTGGATACAGTAATTGCAGAATCCACAAAAGCAGAAACAGCCGAAAAATATTCACTTATTGATAAACGGGCCTTGCTCAAAGAAGAGCTTGAGGAATTGATGGCCCAGGTAAGGGCGAAAGAAGCTGATATTGCAGAACATGATAAACGAATAGCTGAAATGGATGACAAGATCACAAGTGTAACTCTAAGGTTTGAAAAACAGCGCACTGATTTTGATACAGAAGCAAAGTCTTTGTCATCTCTTTTGAAAGAACTTGATGAAGAGTCAGGGCACATTGACATGGAAAAGTTGAGACTGGAAGATACTCTACAAAAGGCAGATGAGGAGAGGATTAACTTGGAAAAAGTTGCTGTAGCTGCTATGGATGAATGGGCAGCTGTGCAAGAAGCACTTGACATGAAGAAAACTGCGGCATTGGCTGCATTACAGGCTAAGGAAAAGAAAGCAGAACTAGTAGGGAGGGAAACACAGGCGTCAAAAGAGGCACAGGCATTACGGCAAGAGGCTGCAAATGCTCGATCTTATCTGCAAGTAGGATTCTTTTCTGCTTGGAATCGAGCATGATGGTTTAGCTATTTCTGGAGCTGCCTGCTAATGATGTTAATATTTTGCTAGTAATTTAAATTTTTCCTAAAGTACTTGAAGCCTTTCAATTATTGAAGTGGAAGCATGAAGCAGTTGAGTACTTGATAGTGTTTTTTTTGGGTATAAAAGCCTAGCTGGACGTTTTTATCAAGATCTTGATCTTCTATCTCAGCCTTTACTCCTGTAAAGTAATCCTTTGTCATGCATGAAGAATTTATTCATAGTTTGCAATGTGCATGAGAATCTTTGTTCGCTTGATATTCGAGTGCTTGTAAGGTGGTAGAGGCCTTTTTTCTACTGGTTATACCCTTCACACTCTTTGTGACTGCCATCATTCTTTAAACTCTGAATAATTTCTAGTTTGAAGATTTTCCAAGTGGCCATCTCAGAATAACATTCTTTCATTAGCTAAAAAAATCACACCAAGATTTTCTTGGATGGTCTTCCTAAGTTTGAGCACTTATTTGCTGTAATCAGCACTTTGTGGGCTTTACCTTTTTGTCGAACTAGAACTGTTGCAACATGCTTCAATGTGGATGAAGTTTAATTGCATGAACTTTATTGCAAAACTAAAGGGCATAAGTTTCTTGTTGATATTCTCTTCGTCATTAGATTGAGTATGATCATCAATTTCTGAACATTTGATATTTAAGATATAAACGATGTTAGTACTCTCTGTTACAATCTCGAATCCCTAAACTGCCAGGTGCCGGTCATCAAAGAAACCGAACTCTCACTATCCACCCCGTCATAGGACCTAATCCGGGTCCACCCTCCGTGCCCTGGCCCTTGACTTGTAACAAGCAAAATCCGACCTCCAACCTTGACAACATCCCATACCACTGCCAAGGCCATTAGCCATCTCCTACCTCAGGCTAGCGCTCCTCCTGGCTGTGCACAAGCGCTCTCCTACCACCTCCTCCTAGGTAGATAGAATGAATGGATTAAGAGACCTCCTCTCCTTGTATACCTCCTAGGTAGGAGTCTCCAAGCCTAGCACACATCCTGGAACATGACACGTGGCGACCATTCAGGTCCACGAGTCACTGGTCAAGTCAACGGGCCCAGTAGTCATTGTTCGGTTTCAAGTTGGGTTTGGGACCCAAGGGAGTTGGGTCCCTAACATTCCCTCCCCCTTAAAAGACTCCTCTTCTAAGGAAGGAATCTGGGAATATTAGTCTAAGGTCTCGCTCCGTTTCCCAAGTATCCTCGTCTTCGGAGCTTCCTTTCCATCGAATCAAGTACTCAGGACGGTTTCTGAGCCCACGTTGACGTACATGAATGATGGCCTGTGGTTCTGAAGGTAGAAAGGATGTCAGGTCGTCAAGCTGAACTAGGTCATCCTTTCCACCAAGTCGTTCCTGTAAACGACTAATGTGAAAAACTGGATGAACCTTTATTCCCTGAGGAAGGTCTAGTTGATAGGCATTCTGATTCAAATCAGTCACATAAGAGCTGCTCAAACTGCTAAGGATGCATGGGACATCCTAGCAACACTCTACGATATCAGGGACGTCTCCTCCAAACTCCATTTGAGGAAGAAATTCTTCACCCCGAGAATGTTTGAAGCAGCATGTGTTTCGAGCGATATCAACACCTATCAAAATCTTATGGTTGCAACTGGCTCAGTCATTAAAGATACCGATGCTGTTATGACTCTATTATCGAGCCTTCCTGAGGCCTATCAAAATTGGGTCCTAGAAATTTCGATCCAGGAGATTTGCAACCTCCTCAGGCACAGGGTCACATACTGGATTTGGCCAATTTTTGATGCATTAGAAGAGGCTAAGTGGTGGCTACAAGATTGTATATCAAGTTTTAGGCAATCCTCAAGCTCTATATTCCAAAAATCAGAAGTCCATGTCCAAAAAGAAGAGCAATATGCAGTCATGGTCGAATTTTGTCTCAGGCTCGAATTTTGGCATTGGCTCGAATTTTGGCTCAGGGTCGAATTCGAACTCTCCATCTTCCCAAACAAAGCAGAAACTATTTTGCAGATACTGCAAGGGAATTAGACATGAGATCAAGGACTGCAGAACTTTGAGATTCAACAATGAGAAGAAGTAGTTCCAACAACAAGCGAATTCTGCCTCAACCAGTTTTTCGATACAGCAGACTGAGCTGCCAAAGGGAAGAAATCCGATTCCATGCAAGTGGATAGTTAAGGCGAAGTATGATGCTGAAAGAAGGCTAAATCGATACAAAGCCAGGCTGGTCGCCAAAGGCTATTCTCAGATTCTAGATCTGGACTATTCCGAGACCTTCAGCCCAATTGTCAAGCATGCTTCGATCCGTTTGCTACTCTCCTTTGCAGTTGCAGCAGATTTTGAAGTCCATCAAATGGATGTCCAGACTGCTTTCCTCAACGGGACCATTGAAGAGGAAATCTTTATGTCACAACCAGAAGGATACGAGCTGAGCGCAAAGCAACACCTTGTGTGCAAAATTCACAATATGGGCTGAAATAGTCACCTAGGAACTGGTTCCAGAAAATCAATGCATTTCTTATTGAGAATGGCTTCATTCCAAACTCAGCAGACTCAAATGTCTACTTCAAGTTTGTGTCAAATTTCTTCATCATCATCACTCTCTACGTAGATGATACACTATTATTCAGTAACGATCTGAATCTGATGAAGGAAACGAAATGCATGCTGGCCAAGGAGTACAAAATGACTGATATGGGTCCAGCCCACTATTGTCTTAGAATCGAAATTTTCCGAATTTGACCCAGCCGTTTGATTTTCATCAGCCAGCAGAGATATCTCACAAAGGTGCTGGAAAAGTATGGAATGGCCAACTGCAAACCAAGTTTCTTTCCACTCGACCCTGGATTGAAGTTGTCAAAGGAACAATCTCCTCAAATTGAGGCAGAAAAGGAGGAGATGAAGCAATATCCGTTTCACTCCATCATCAGCTCACGGATGTATGCAATGATCTGCACTCGACTCGACATTGCATATTCGATCAGTTCACTCAGCCAGTTCCTATCAAATCCAGGTCTAACCCATTGGAAAGCACTCACAAAAGTCATGAAGTACATCTAGGCAACCAAACATCTTAGCATCTGTTATGGAGGCAGCCAACCTACCAACATTTTTGAAGGATACACACGTGCGGATTGGGCAGGGGATATCGATACTAGAAGATCGACTTCTGGATTTGTATTTTTATACAATCAAGGCCCAATCTCTTGGAACAGCCGAAAGCAAACCTCAGTAGCATTAGCATCAACCGAATCAGAATACATTGCTGCCACGAATGCTACAAAGGAGGCAATTTGGTGGAGGCACTTGCTAGCAGAAGTCAACCTTGCACAGTCACATCCAACGACCATCTTTTGTGACAACCAAAGCACCATAGCTCTTTCTCTGAATCCGAGATTTCATTCTCGAAGCAAGCATATCGAAATCAGATATCACTATTTGAGAGAGAAAGTACAAAGCAAGGAGATATCCTTAGTCTACTGCAGGACATAATCAATGGCAACATATTACTTCACAAAGGCTTTGTCAAAGGAGCACCATCTCAGATTCAATGACATGTTGAATCTGAAAATCAAAAGTTTTCAGGATCCACATGAAGGGGGAGTGTTGGAATTCGATGGTCAACCTCAAATCCATTCAATAATGAGCATCTCGGAAAACTAGAAACAGAAGGCTCGAATTTTGGAGCAGAGGATCGAAAAATTCAGGATCGAATTTTTCCTAGAATTCTTTGATACCGGATCGACTCGAAAAATTCTATATTTTTCGAGTCAGTATTTTTCGAGTCATTGTACATTTTTCGATACTTGTAAATTTCGATACTGTCGGTCTAAAATCCGACCCAACGACCTCGCGTTGATAGTCCGCCCACTTTGTACATGAATGAAGTGTAATGAGGCGGTTGTAATAAATGCAACAAAAGGTAGTTGTAGATATTTTGTAGGATATCAATCCTAGAATCTTCATTAGAAAACTTCTTCTGATTATTCGAGTTTTTGTAACAAGAGTGATCACTCTCAACGATTGTAAGCTTTTAAATATCGCAAAACATATTTAGCATGCTTCCAATGAATAACACCAGGGTTAGTAGCAAATTGACTAAGAGTATGAACTGCATATGCAATATCAGGCCGCGTCCAAGTAGTGAGATACATTAAAGATCCAATCAAGTTGTGATAAGGAATATTGGACAATTTTTCATGTTCCTCTTTAGTCTTCACTCCATCTCCCTTGGATAATTTTACTCCAGGTAGCATGGGAATGTCTTTGCCTTTGCACTCCAGCATATTGTAGTCCTTTAGGATCTTCAAAATATAATGTTGTTTGATGAAGTGCAATAGTGCCTTTTACCTTGTCATGGTGAATTTGAATTCCAAGGCAAAACTTTGTCTCTCCAAGGTCCGAAACATCAAAGATAGATCCAATTAACTTCTTACAATGATTGATGAAGGAGTGGAATTTCCTATCAATAATGAATCATCAATATAGACTGTCAACAATACATAATACTCATTCACCCTTTTAAAATAAACATTACCATCAGGAATGAACGGTATGAACTTGATCTATCTTTTGTTTCCATTGCCTAGCGGATTGCTTTAAGCCATATATACTCTTTAAAATCAAGCAAACCCAACTAGGATGATGTCTACTCACATAGCCTAATGGCTGCTTCATAAAAATAGTTTCATCAAGTGTGCAATATAAATATGCTGTTTTCTCATCTATCTGATGCATCTCCAGATCATAATAAGCGGCCAAAGCAACTAACAAACGTATGCTAGCTTGCTTTACAACGGGAGAGTAAGTATCAAAATAATCAACTCCCAAACTTTTGAGAATAACCTTTAGCTACAAGGCGAGCCTTGAAGCGTGTAATATCACCTTTGGGTGAAAATTTCAGCTTGTAGAGCCATTTGCAATCTATGGCCTTTCTTCTTGGTGGTAAAGGCTGCAGCTTCCAAACTTGGTGTCGATACATGGACTCCATCTCTTCATCCATAGCTTTGTGCCATTGATCTCGTTCTTTGCTCTGCATGGCTTCTTCATAAGTTGATGGAGACAAAATATCCAAATTCTCTTTGGAAGCGAACTAGCTCTCTTCTTTCTCTCCTTGGCCGTGATGTAGCAGCTTCCTCATCTTCGAATTCTTCTTCTTCCTCACCTGCATGTTCAATCATCAATGATTTCTTCTTCTTCTTCTTCATCAAAAAGAGGTTCATGCATAGTTGGAACAATGGGCTGCTCTTCTGGAGTAGCATGAATTAATTTGAAAACATCATATCTTGGTACATCTGCTTTTTCCTTTTTCTGGAATATAGGATCTGTAGGAAATAGAAGCCTAAGGATCCAGGATCTTAACTATTCAATCACACTTTCAAAAGAAATAGAGAGATCTCTTGTAGAAACTCGCGGACAACCAAGGAGAATAGTCGTAGCCACTGCTTCTGCCCACAACTATTACACCTTGCAGCTTCCATAAGTGTATGATTCCTTCGTTCAACTATTCCATTGTGCTGAGGTGTGTATGATGCAGTCTTCGTAATACCTCGATCAGTACAGTAAGCTTTGAACTCGTTGGAAATGTACTCACCTCCACGATCTATGCGAATCTGCTTCAACTTATTGCCTGTCTGCTTCTCAGCCCAATTCGTATACTCAACGAATTTCTCGAAAGCTTCAGATTTAGTACGAATAAAGTATACTACAACGAACTTGCTGAAGTCATCAATAAACGTAATGAAGTACTTTGCATCACCCAATGACAATACTCTAAATGGTCCACAGATATTTGAATGCACAATTTCAAGTACCTTAGTTGCTTTATAAACATCCTTACTGAAAGGTGTTCTAGTCATCTTGCCTTTAAGACAGGATTCGCAGGTAGTTCGAATATCTCTTCTTTTGATTTCGACTCCTTCGATTCTCTGACTTTTGTTGGCTTGGTACAAGGCTTCCATGTTCATGTGACATAGCCTCTTGTGCCACAAAATATTTGTCGATTCTTGAGTTTGATTGGCTTGTTCGATTCGAGTTCGAACGTTCAAGTGATACAAATTTCCTTCTCTGTTGCCTTTAGCAACTAGGTTATCAGAATCTTCCTCGAACAGTTTACAAGAGTTCTTTGTAAAGGTTACTGACATGCCTGTATCGACTATCTTAGCTACGGATAGAAGATCTTTGTCAAGAGTAGGGACATAGAAAACTTCCTCTAGGTTCTTGTCACCCTAATTCGTGTCCAGCCATAATACACCAGTTCCATCAACCACATGCTTAGAACCGTCTCCAAGTATAATGAATCTCGAATAATTCGTCTTCTTGTACTCATTTCCTGAATCAAGTACTACTTCTTGAATTGAATTTGTTGAACAACATAGATCAACACTAACATAAGCTGCTGAGTTCCTTGTCGTCCTGTCTTCTGCTGCTCTGGAGCATTCTGCTTTGTCTTCGACATAATTTGAATCTGAAGGTTCGCTTCGATTCTGCTCCTTTTTGTTTTTGGGATTCTGATAACAGTCTATTGCTGCATGACCCCGTTTATGACAATGAATACATTCAATCTTTGGATTTAACCAACACTTATCTTCTGTGTGACCTGATCTTTTGCATCTGTTGCAGGTCTTCTTATCACCAGAATTTTTCTGTTGTTTTCCAGATTGTTGATCATTTGTCTTAGACTCATTCTTTTTAGACGACTCCCTCTTAAACTTAGACTTCTTAGAAGATTTATTCTTCTGAGTAAACGGAATAACCATTGTCGTAGCGTTCACGAGCTTCTACTTCCTCTTTGACTCCGTCTATTGCCTTTGGAAGTGTCATTGTCGCATCTTTCGCCAATAAGGTTCGAGTTGTGTGGAATGACCTGGGTAGGGCTCGAAGAAAATAACTAAGCTGTTTTCCTTTGAAATTGCATTTTCCACGCCAGAATTCTGCAAGGAAATAAACAGATCTTTTATCTTTCGTACAAATGTGTTCAGGTCTTTGCCGTCCCACTGTAGGTAAGTTAATTGGTCTTCCAAGAACATGATTTGATTGCGAGATCGAGTCTCATTCTTGGTTTGCAATTCTTCCCATAAATCTTCGGTTGATATTCAAATAGACGCTCTGTTTCCAGGGTCGAATAATTTCTTTCGCGAATGTTTCGCGACAGTCTGTCTCTTCGTCTAAGCTTCGTGTTTTGCAAATTATTCGCGACACTTGTCTCTTCGTGACATTTTCGTCTTTCGCGAATTGTTCGCGACAAATGACAACTTTGAGCTTGATGAAGAATTTAGAATATTTTGCGAATTGTTCGCGACAAGCGAGCTTTGAACAAGAAACAGAATATTTCGCGACAAGATTCTGTTCACGGATCTTTCGAGCTTTAACAAGAAACTACGAGTTTCTACAAGAAACTGTTTCGCGAATACTTCGCGAATCTTTCGAGTTTTAAGCAAGATAAAATTTCGCGAATCCTTCGAGGTTGATCACGAATAGAAATGTTTCGAGTTGGCGTTCGTTTCTTTCTCATCCTTTGTCAAGTAAACTGCGCACTTTGTTAGTAGAATCAAGATCTGTCTGATCAGGTGTTCTACAGATCCTGTTGGAATGTAAACGGAATTGCTTACATTACCATAGGTTACTTTGACCCAAAAGGTCGAGAGTTGTGTAACCATGGTTTATTTATCTCCATTAGGCCTACTAAACTTAGAGTTAGCTAAGTTAGTATGTTCTTAACTTGGTAGGGACAACTGGGTCCACTAGGCCTAATTGTCACTATATGTACCCCAACTTGACATTTGGAGGTACCTTATTCTTTTTATGTAACTTATAGAAGTTAGCTAGTCATGAAGTTGGATAGTCATAGAAGTTGGGTAGTCATGAAGTTGGATAGTCATGAAGGGAGAAGTTAGATAGTTATTTTGGAAGACTATATATATGTGTGCATCTCCTTTGTATTCAACAATTGTAAGCATCATGACTATTCTCCTTGGCTGTCCACGAGTTTCTACAAGAGGGTTTCTAGCCATCTGTCTCTTTCTTTGCTGTCCACAAATTTCCAGCATGAAGAACATAACATTAGCAAGATGCAATGAAAGAAACAAGATCCAATCAAACACTAATCAAGAAACCAAATGGATAGCATAACACTAGCATTAATGAGCAAGAAATTCTACCACACAAGAGAGCAAAACACAATAGCATATGTGAGAAAGATCTCTTAGAAACAAATGATAAGTGATGTACATGGCTTTCAAGTATCAGTGTAGGTGTCCCACATGCTAAGTCTCAAGCATGCACGTCTATGCATGGGTTTTCACATTCTCTCTACATGCAATGAGTCTTTGCATGATTTGCCTTGGTCCACAAGTTTCCACACTAGGAAAAATGCGGCCTCTTCTACCTGCAAAACTGACAAAGTTCCAACATAAAGTTGGTAGTATGTGAAATTGCCTCTAGGGGCCCATGTACAAACTTGTTGGGCCTACTCAAGGTTAAAAAACCTTAAAAGTAAATTATCTCATAATGTTTTACAAACTGGAAAGCCTTTTTAAACTTTGAGAGAATACTATGTTGCGCGGTGCAAATTAATATTGCGTGGCGCCAAAATACATGGTGAAATTGATCCAAACTTAAACCATAACACAATCAGAAATTCATAATGGCCATAGCTAGTCCTAAAGCCGGTTTTTTCAACATCCTCACTCCTTATACGAATCTGATGATACCCTGATCTCAAATCGATTTTGGTGAAGTACTTTGGACCATATAATCGATCAACCAACTCATCCATTCAAGGTAAGGGATAACGGTTTTTAATCATTAATTTATTTAACTTTTTAAAGTCCACACAAAGATGAGTGCTTCCATCTTTTTTATCAACTAAGATAACTGGGGCCCCCAAAGGGGACTTACTGGGCCTTACATGGCCCATCTTAAGATAGTTTTGCAGTTGATTTCATCCTCTTTTGTAGTACTCATCCTGTAAGGATACAAAGATACAGGAGAACTACCAAGAATGAGTTTAATACCATGGTTGACTCCCCTAGAGGGGGGAAGACCTTCTGGAACCTATTCAGGAAACACATCGTTAAATTCTTGTCTAAGAATCCTATAGGTTTCACCTTCCGGTGAATTTTCTTGTTTTAGGTTGTTAGACATTAACTCCATTTGGAAGTTATAATATTGTAAATTGCATTCCTCATGGTAAGTGAAATCCTTCGACTAACATAAATAAGAATTACAATCAACAACATCCATACATTTAACAGTTCCAAAGCAGAAAGCATATAAGGAAATTTGAACTTTCTTTTTTCGTGCCCTAGCACCCCAAAGGGCCAAATGACTTTGTTCTAGAAAATTTGAGGGCCCATTTACATTAAAAAAATGACCTAAGTACAGCTTGGTCCAGCCTTTTTTAATCTTAACTAACTCTAGAGAAAAATGCACACTCCTCTCCTTCACGTGTTTGATCAAAGCTCCTCTACATCTTTTTCCAAGATCTCTTGTAGGTAGAGGTTTTTTTACTGTGCTTAAGTGATGCACCCTCCTCTCCTTCACGAGTTCTGAGGCTTGGTTTAGGTGCTACAAGCAATGTGTGCAAAAAAATGGGCTTTTGAGGCCACTTCAACGGATTGATAAGCTTTTATTTATTTAGCATGCTTATTCACCCACTTTTATGCTATATTTAAGGTTCCAACATATAAATTAGCAATAAAATTGTTCAAAACCTAGAAGAAATTAAATCTTTTTTTATTTTTTATGGTGTTCACGTTTTGAGTGCGTTTGAAACATGGACGTTTGACACGTTTGAATGCAACCTTGCTTGGGGGGCACCGATCCTTTTAGTTAGTAAAAAGGACCGTGGCACTCGCCTCTGTGTTGATTATAAAAAAGTGAATAAGATGATCATACAGAATAGATATCCTTTCCCTAGGAGGGATGATTTAATGGACTGTTTGAACGGAGCAAAGTATTTCTCCAAGACAGATCTTAGATCAGGTTGCCATTAGATAAGGATTAGGAACGAGGATGTTTCTAAGACTAGTTCTTGAACTAGGTATGTCCAATATGAGTTTTTGGTGTTACTGTTTGGACTCAAATGCGCTTGCTACATTCTAGCAGATGCTGAATGATATTCTTCGTCCATGTCTGGGGGAATTTTTTAGTGTATTTGGACGACATTAATTTATAGTCAAACCCTTGATGAGCATAAAGAGCATGTCTTGGAGCTTCCGAGGCAAGAAAAGCTCTATGCTAAGGAGTCGAAATGTGAGTTCTTTCAAATCAAGGTCAAGTACCTAGGCCATATCAGTTCCGATCGCAGCCTTGAGATTGATCATGATAAGGTTCGTAAGGTGCAGGAATGGCCACTTCATTGGATTTTTTCACAGGTTCATTTTGGACTAAGCTACTATAGCATTGCCCTTAATGAACGTTCTTAAGGGGGTTAAGAAAAGTGTAGCCGTAGAAAAACAACTTGTGATTTGGATTAATGACATGAATGAGAGTTTTGAAATTCTGAAGCATTGTGTTTCTATGGCTTCAATTTTACACAGTTGATCCCAATAGACCATTCTTGGTAGAAACGGATGCTAGCGACTATGCTATAGGAGTGGTCTTCTATCAGGATGGTAGATCAGATTCTTTTCAAAGCAAAAAGCTAAATCTTGCTCAATGTAGGTATTCTATCTATGAGAAGGAACTTTTTGTTGTCATTCACGTGTTAAAAATCTGGAGGCATTATTTATATGGTGCCAAGTTTACGGTGATGACTGATCACCAGTTCCTTAAGTACATCTGTGATGTTGAACTAAGACGTAGGTTGTCGGAACACATTCAGGAGTTCGTGTTCAACATTAAGTATCATAAAGGTACGTCGAATAGTGTTGCCAATGCCTTGAGTCGGATTGGAGAAATTAATAAGTTATGTTGGGGTTTGGGAAGAAGGGGGAAGCAATGTGAAGGGGGTGACAAGATTTTGGGCTACAACCATAGCAGTAGGATTGGGCTGGGGAGGGTGAGGAGGAATACAGGATGGGAGAAGGGAGCAAGACAGCCTGAGCAGGGGAAGAGAGAATATGTGCAATAGTAGATCTTCCCACTCAGCGCAAGAAAGTGCTTATAATACCACGTTACAAGTAAAACATTAGATAGAGCATGAAATGGAGAATGATACTGCAAAGCATTACAGATTTCATAAGAATTATGATGATAACAAGCTGATGCGAAGCTACTGTAACTAAAGCTAAGCTACACTGAGCCAAGGACTCTCAAGTTTGTAGTCAATCAAATTCCTGAAGGAGTCTTGGCTCTTATACTTAGAAGTACTTCTTTGAGTGGGTCTCAGTCATCTCAGTATATAGGAAGAGAAAAATATGAGGCTTAATAACAGATAGTAGCATTCTAGCAAGTAGGAGTAACAGGAGAATACTATAAACTGACGGTTGAGAGGCAGAGCTAGATATGGAAGATGTGGATCTTACACCATCCACATTTTCTGCTCCAAGGTGGCGAATGGGGTAACTGTATGCAGGCAATCCAGCCAGACCAACCAAATCGTTTGAACGATTCCTTGGGTGGAGGATGGAGGTCGGGTTTGGGAAGAAGTGGGAAGCAATCTGAAGAGGGTGACAAGATTTTGGGCTACAACCATAGCAGTAGGATTGGGCTTGAGGGCGGGGATGAGTAACTGTATGCAGGCAATCCAGCCAGACCAGCCGAATCATTTGAATGATTCCTTGGGTGGAGGATGGCGGTCAGGGGTTTGGGAAGAAGTGGGAAGCAAAAGGGAGTGACAAGATTTTGGGCTAGAACCGTAGAAGTAGGATTGGGCTGGGGGGGGGATGAGTAACTGTATGAAGGCAATCCAGCCAGACCAGCCGAATCAGTTGAATGATTCCTTGGGTGGAGGATGGAGGTCAGGGGTTTGGGAAGAAGTGGGAACAATGTGAAGGGGGTGACAAGGTTTTGGGCTACAACCATAGCAACTGACGGTTGAGAGGCAGAGCTAGATATGGAAGGTTTGGGTTTTACACCATTCACATTTTCTGCTCCAAGGTGGCAGAAAGTGATATTACTCTCACATGACTTGGGCTCAAAGGATGCACATCATACCATGATTGAGGTACAAGACATGCAATACAACAAAAGACAGCCTCATCTCCTTAAGGTTATGGAAAGAGAACAGATAATGGTTCTGTGGTAGGTCACAGAAAATTTCTATCTCCTAATCTGTAGAGGATCCAAACAGATTGATCCATTCCGACCCGTTCTAACCCTAAACCTGATACGTGCTCCTGAAAACCGTTCCTTAAGAACGGAATGCCCATTCCTTAGGAACGGGTACCTAAATAATGGAATGGTACCCGTTCCTAAGGAAAAACCTTAGGAACAGGTTTCTATGAACCCATTGCATTGGTTACTTGTTTTTTACTCCCAAGAATTTTCACAAAGCAAAAGTGTTAACTGTCATTTGTTAGAACTTAGAAATTAGAATAATATACTCCCTCCTTCAAGAACACGACTGGATAAGAGTTACTTACACTTGTATGGGAGGTCTAGTGCACCAATTCACTTGGGGTATTTGTTAAAATGCACTTTTCAACAAAACAAGTGAATGGTGAACAATGTAAAAAATAAAGAAAGTACAGGGTGATTATCATGTACACGTATTGCATGTGTGTTTATGTTGTTCAAAGGATGCACTTATTAAATTTTAGTTACTTCTCTTTATGTCGCTCATTTTGGAGCATATTTTATGCTAGTCTTTAGAGTTCCTAGTGACCTTAGTATTTTACAGGTTCCTGAGGTTTTAAAAACCAGATATAGGTTATAGTTTGCAGATGCTAAGGGCCCAAATAGGTAATTATGGCCCAGTGAATTGGTCATTGTTTGTGCACCTTCTATTTGCCCTGCTTTTGTTCCTATGTTTGCTGTTGTACTACTATCCATTGTTATGGTTTTTGACTTCGCACATGCTACTATTTTTTCTATTGTTTTGTTTTTTGTCATTACACATTGTGTTTGCATTTTTTATTATGATAATACACCACACACCAAACTATTGGTAACATTGAAGATGCAGCTTCCAGCACTCACATGCAAATGGTTACCATCGGGAATAACTTGAATCCATTATGAGATTGATTGCAAGTGATGGCCATGTGCAAATACTTATCCTTTTATTCCAAACTTGTTTCCGTTTAAAGGATTTGCATCTTAGAAAACATCACAAAGCTACAAGGTAAGCTGGAGACATACTGGATGATTTACTCAGAGCAATTGATGTCCTCATTAGAAATAGGAGCTTATTTGTGACTTGACTTCGAATGGAATGAACCATTCAACGGAATAGAATTGAAATCATACCATGGTGCAAAGTGAGCACCACCCGATAAAGTAAGGCCAAAGAATGTGAACTCTCTTTGATGAGTGATCTATTATCACACAACAATCTATACACGATAAGGAGAATTCTACCAAACAAATCATCTGATGTAGAACAAGCCTATTGATATCTCTGTTTTATGTGAAGCAGGAGTTGGGTTCTACAAGGGCGAAACTCCAGCAAGAGATTTCCACCATCCAGCAAAGGATTTCCTATGCTGAAAAGCGTGCCCCCGAGTTGGAAGCAGAAAAGAGAATTGCAGCAACTGCACGAAATTTTAAAGAAGCAGCCCGTCTTGCAGCTGAAGCCAAAACCCTGGTAGCTGAAAAGGATGCTCTGAACTTGGAGCTGGACTGTTTGACTTCAGATTTGCAGAAGCTGGATCAAGAAGTTGAATCAAAGGTTCTGTTGTTAGCTGACACAGAAGGGGTCATAACTGCCAAAGAAAAAGTTGCAGCAAAAGCCCGTTGTGAACGACTAAGAATGATTGCTAAAGCTGCAAGAGAAGAAAGGGATGTTGCAATCGGGCTAGAGGACTTCGAGGAAGCAGAAAGTTTGCACGCAGAAGCTGAAGCTGCAGATTCCGAAGCTAATGAACTTCAGGAGGCCCATCAACTACAGGGCAAACAATAAGAGAAGCTAACAACATACCTTTCTAGAAAACTGAACAAGTCTGATGAGGAAAATTCAACTGCTGATGTTAAAATATAGTACCACAGACGAATCGATCTCTTTATTTGGAAGAATTTCTCTGATTAGGTGAATCCTTTTTTGAAGGCACACTGAACAGTTGCAGCTGAAAATGGATGCCACAAATAAGAATTCAGAGATTTTGTAGCAAATCAACAAATAACCCAATGCTATGGGACCTGTTCATGTTAACTCACATGCAACTTGTTTGAGTTATGGTTTTGCATGCTGACAAGGTTGGACGTTGAGTATGCTACTTGTCCTCGTCCGTTGGATCTGAAGTATTATGTCAGCAAAGTGGACTACTGCTGATATTGAGGTACCTCCTCCAGAATCAGCTTTTGGAATCTTGCGTTACAAGAGAGTTTGTGGGTTTTGTGACTTCTAGAGGATGAGGGTTTTGTGACTTCTAAGTTTTAAAAAAGGAATAGTATTATTTTCTTTCATTAGTTTCCATCTTGGTGTAATTCAGTTGTAACTTTGCAATTTATGCTGTTAAATAATTATACAGTGCAATTCAGGACTGGGAGTATGGCAGGTCTAGACAATTCTGTAGGTCTAGGATGTACTTTAATTGGACAAACTGGTAGACTAAGTCTTGGAAGTCGGCATTCTATTCTGGTTGTGTATAAATATTGTAGTCGAAAGCCAGTTAGTTATTGCTCATAAACCATATAACTCGCTGTGACACCCACATGAGTTGTACTTGAATGTTTGCTACAATTACTCTGACATTTTTTCTCTCAGAAAAGTAAAGAGTTACATATGTGCTCGAGATTCTTTGAATCATGTACTTATTTACGTTTGCTTGAGCATGTCCTGCCGGTATATTATCCCTTTTCTGTTGAGTTCTCAGAGAAATGTTATTCTGAAAGAATTAGGAAAACAATGTCTTGCTGCGACAGCTTTGACGTCTATATATTAAACTCATTGTTTGTTGCACATTTTCATTTGGAGGTCATTAAACATCATAAACCATTGTTGTACCCTCCTCTACGATAGTATTCCTAAAATGGCATAAAGCTTATTTTCAGTTTACTTGCTTTTATGAAGACTGTGTTGCAAGTCTTGCCCAAGAAATGGTGATAGATTTTCATCGGAGCTATATCTGCAAGTTTAGTTTTCACAACTTCCTTAACTCTAGTCATTGTGCATTCATTGTTACCTAATAATCTTCAAGTTGAGAAGTGACTATGATGTCACCATTCTCGTGTCTTCAGAACTGTAGCATGTTTCTAGATTGATTTCAATTTTGATTAACTAGAATTGGTCATTGATTTTGTTTCTTGTATTTCCATATACTTGTGACAGAGTGGAATTGAACTTCGGAGAGGAAAAGACATGTTAACTAACTTGCCACTTATTTGTAGATTAATTGTGGGCATTTTATGTTCTGTTACCTTCATTTTAGACTTTAGTGAAACCTTAGGGTATTCTTTCCTAACTAGAAAACGTTAGTTTCAATAGAATGTATCTTGCTTCTTTTGTGAACCAGATTAAGTTTTCAATAGCAAGTCATTGAAGTAGTTACAAGCAAATCATCACAGCATAGAGAGAGAAGACCGCAAGTGCATGGAGCGAGCACGGAAGAACAATGATAAGTAATGAGAGACTGGCAATCTCTACTAGGAATCTGCTATATGAAGCTGGACTAGGTAATTGATCCAAGGTGCCATTCTAAGAGCTAGTTTACAATTAATCTGCTCCCTACCTATAGAAGCCTGAAAATGGACAAATAGTCAATGAATATCATTGATGTACTAATATGCCAAGTATAGATGATGGGCTTAAAAGTACCCAAACCATATGATTTAAATGATATTCCAGTTAAAAATTCATATCTATGGTGCATACCCTATCCATATTGTTTGACTTGTGAATGTAATTTTTCCTCCTCTAGAAGCATGGCCTCCATAATCATCATAAAGGAAGGTTAGTCACAAAAATGTAAGATGTTGATGTTGCAATACCATCCTCCAATAAGTGGTGTGTTGATGAAAACTTCCTTTCCTCTAGTTGAGGTCAAGATAATATGAGGACATACAATCAGCCACACAAATGATGACATACAAGATAGATGAATGAAGATAGTATGATGCGTCCAATAATGGCACGTTGCCTCCCCTCTCCTCAAGATCTTGAGTTTTATTCCACTCAACGGCCCAGAGGACATAGAAGGAAAAATAATGACAATACAAACACTAGTGTCTGTTTGTTGAGGAGTCAGGTCTAGAGTTTGATCCCAATAGAACATACATGAAAATAAATAAATAAAGATAATACTGTGAACTACATGTAACTCTAAACTTGGACGCTGTACTTCAAGATGGAAAAAATTGGAATTATATTATATTGCTATACAGGCTGACCAAAATGCCAAATAAAGGTGTCCTGCTTAATGTGATGTGTAAAATGTGTGGCACAATGCTAACATAAGCAAACAAAAACCATGCTTCTTGTATGGAGCAAGAATGTCAAATAAAGGCATCAACATGAGCATCATGCAAAAGAATGCCATTGGATTGTTGTTGCATACAAAGAGATATGATGCCAATTGTATATTCCAAGAATTCCAGAACAAAAGAACTCGACAAAAGCCATGCTTCTTGTATGGAGCAAGAATGCCAAATAAAGGCATCAACATGAGCATAATGGCAAAAGAATGCCATTGGATTGTTGTTGCATACAAAGAGATACGATGCCATTGTATATTCCAAGAATTCCAGAACAAAAGAACTCAACTTGTAAAGAATAGTGTGTCTATAAAAAATAAGGGCCTAGTCAAGAAGAGATTCCCTAGTGATTCCATGTAAAGACTAAAAATAAGTATTGCAAGACACTTTTAATTTAGAGATTTCTCCATAATATGGTTACTATTTAGTAGTTTGACAAAAAAAATAAAAAGGTAAATATCATAAGCAAATGTGAAGGTTTTGAAAAGAGCTATTGATGCTATCACAATATCATAAGCCAAACCAATGGGGTTGGCTTAGTTGGTTAAGTTGGTTAGCTTGACATCCAAAGTTTCTTTGGTCTTAGGTTCGAGCCTCCCCTTGGAAACCAAGAAGCATAAGCAAATGTAAAGGTCTTGCAAAATGATATCACAATATCACAAGCTAATGCAACGGTACGAAATTGCCAAAAGAAAAGTACATATGACACACTAGGCTAGAATTGTCTATGATAGAATCTTTAACAATATACTCAAGTATGGCAAATTGTGTGATGCCAAGAACCCCCGATGCAAAAACTATTTCTTCTAATGAGTTTAAACACACAAGTATGTTTGACAATTTTTGATATAATACTTACCTTTTAGACATAGCCAATAAGTTTTTTGGAATCATTTTCATTAAACTTATCTTTCCTATTTCCACGATAGTATTCAATATGTCTAGTATCAATTGGCATTAATAGGTGAGTGTAAATCATCTTCAAATGAGACAAGTTTTCAAAGATACTTTCAGCCCCAACGGCCCCTCTAGCAAATTCATTAGCCTTTCAAAATATAAATTTTTGTGTGGATATCTAATAGACTCCAAAAGTGTGCAAGCTTTTGCATTTTTCTTGGTTATTATCATATATGAAATTTCCTTACATTTTCCCACCATAAATAATAAGTAATACTTATGAATATTAAACTACAATTAACATTTCAAGAGGGTATATGCCATCAAAAAGATGTGAGTTAAATGGTTCACATCTATATTTGTGAACTTGCATAGTGTTAGAATAAAGCCGACACTTTTGCTCCAAAAAACGATCTCATACAAAAAAAAAAATTAGCATGTTCTTCAAACATGCTACTTTCTAAATGCTGAAACTAGTCATGGCATGTACTTTTGCTCAAAGCTTTTAGGTTCACACAGATTCTCATCTTTCCATTTTTCTTAGGAACGACAACAATTGGTGAAACCCACTCAGTATGCTCAATTTCATAAATTAAATTTGATTCCAATAATCTTTGTAACTCTTTTTTAATAAGATCTGTGACATTCGGATTACAATGATAAAATCTTGTAACTTTTGGCATTGCATCGGGTATCAAGAGAATGATATGCTTGATTATTGATGTAGATATTCCTTTCAAATCCTTGTATGTCCAAGCAAAACAATCTTGATATTTAATCAACAACTTTCTTAATGCTTGAAACTATTTTGAAAAAGTTGCGTTCCAACTTGAACAATCTTCTCATCCTCTCTTGGTTCAACAAGATTCATAGGTTAGCTGGTCCATCATAAACTTCTTGTGTTTCTGGCACTTGTTCATTAGGTTCACAATGAGCTTTTGGTAACATAATACCAACATCATCCAAAGTATAGCGTTTGAAATGGTTTGGCATGTTATGTTGGACTTCATCTGACTTACGTTTAGCTTTCTTGGCAGGAATCGTTCGAGGAGATGATGACTTTCTAGAAGTTGATGTCTTTCGAGAATTCTGACTTGAAGAATCATCTTTGATCTTCCTTTTACCTTTATCTGGAATCCTCTTTTAGAGCAACTGTAGAGACTACATCTCGTGATGTATTCTTCCATTTCAGAACCGTATTATAATGTTGCTTAGCTTGCTTCTTCGTCATTGCTCCTGTATTAACACTGTTGCATATGGAATAGGTAATATTTCGTGCAAACGGGAACTATTTGGCATATTCTCTAGATTCCATTAAAATTCACCATATTTGTGCTTGTTTTCAAGAATATAGGTGCACAAGATAACACCTATAATGATAATGATATAAAAAAAAAGAGGTTAAAAAGGTACAAATTTTTTAGCAAAATTTGAAATTTCATTTAAAAACGTCTTTTGTAAAATTCAATGATACTTGCACAAGATGAGTATTCTACTAGGAGCATGTTCTTATAGCTTGTCTACAATTTACTAATAGTTGTACAACGAAATAGTTACTTATGAACATGCTTTGAAAAACACCTCCATTTTAAATCAAACATTAAACTGAAATATTGAGAGACTTGGACGGACTTCATTATTTTTGTAAGGCATATTTACAAATTCTAGTTTAACGTCATGAATGGCAGTACAAGCTGATAAAAACATAATGTCAAGCAATGAACATTCTAGTTGTAAAACATATTTGTTTTGTTAGCCTGTGATATATGAATTCAATACTTCTACATTTTTTGGTTTGTGACAAGAAAAATCATTATGGGGACACAAAATACATTCAAAAAATGGGCCATGAACCTTGAATTCGATCCGTGGGATCAAATTGAGGATTCACCAATTTTGTTTTTTTTTTGTAAACCCTCAATTCGATCCCAAGGATCACTTGGAGGGTTCACAGACCATTTTTCTTATGTTTTTTGTGTCCCCATAATGAGTTTTCATGTCATAAACTCATTTTTGTAGCACTTTTTATGACATGTACAATAGAAATTGATATAGTTTTAGAATTGCAATCATTTTTGCTTGCCAATAACTACAATAGTTTACATGGCTTGATTATATTTGTCATCATTACATCAATAACTTACGTATTTTTTGTCCAAAAGTTCTATATTTTGTATTGATAACTTCCAAGTTGCCCAAAAATGCTTGTTTTGTGACAAAAACTTTGTTGTTTCTTATAACATTTTCTAAAATTGATATTAACTATGAAGTTTAAGTGTTTTTTTTCAAACTTTTTTCACAAACTGTATAAGGAAATATCAATAGGATAAGACTTTTATGAGGAAATTTATAAGAATTTGTGGCGTTAGCATTTGTCATATCAACATTTTGTTGACTAGTTTCATTGAATTTAGAAACAAATTGAGAGAAGTTTACTACACAACTTTAAAATTCAATTTAATTTTGTAAGAAATTATATGCTGCTAAGTTTTATTAATTGATTATCATGTAATGTTTCTCAGTATTTTGATTATGTTTATTTTTGCTACTTGTATTACGCAAACCCTCTTTTGAAATATACATATTTGCTCTTTACATTGTAGACATGACATTATATTCTTGATGCCAATAAAACTTTATATAATGTTACATACTCTTATGTTTGCATTTACTATTTCAAATTACAATATCCCAAATTTTGACATATATTAAGTACATCAAAAAGTTTGAAGTACAATTTGTTTTTGTTTGTTTGAAATGTATGCTATTGTTTTAAGAGTCTTGTTCATGAAATCGTTAATACGAATCAGAGTCTCAATTTTGTACTTTATTAAAAATTTAACATCTAAAATTCAATGTGATTATTTTAAACACATCTATATTTTGGCTGAATTTATTCTGAAATGTCAAAATTTGACCCACTTTTTTAAAATCACCAAAAAAGCTAAGTTTTTTGACAAAATCTTCAAATAGGTAACCTGCAACATTACCTATTCAATACACAACAATGTTTATTTTTCTCTTTCTTCAATGTAACTGCTTTTGGCGATTTTATTGTTGGTTCATCTGGAATATGTCAAACTCCAAACCTTGTAGAATCCATATGATTTAGAATCTACTCATCGGTAAGTTCAACATTTTCGTCATAGGATAAAGCATGGTTGACATGAATAAGTTCTTCTTCAATAGGATCTGGAATCAGATCAGTCGATATCCATGTCACGTTCATCATATTGACTGGAAAGGTGATCGGCGTATCCAAAGTACAATCAACCATAGAAATGTCGCTCAACTCTGAATTGTTATCTCGTTGACACATGTATCCTGCTGTACAATCCACGGTTGCAAGAGCTTGATTCCAATTAACATTATCTATTTTATAGTGCACTCCCAAAGCTTTCATTGGTCGATCACAAGTATAATCCGTTGTTGATGAATCATCATCCCTTTTTGGATAGATGGTTTGATTGTCCAAGTCAATGGATCAACTTTGACTGCTCCTTCACGATTTTCAAATGTAATCTTTCATGTTTCCCAGGTTTGAATTATTTGCCCAACTCCAAACCATGGTCATCCCAATAAAATGCGATAAACTGATGGTGCATTCTACAAGTCCATTACTACAAAAGCAATGACAAACTGGATTCCTGCAATCTTCACTAGTATGTCTTCCACTATGCCTTTAGCACGAACTGTAATTTGATCAGCTAACTTGATAGCAAAATTTGCAGGTTTCATCCTTGTAAGGTCCCATTTAGCACATAGCTGTGTTAAAATTAGATTGAATCCTAAACCTCCATCGATCACGGTTGCCTCTCGACTAAACTGTTAATGCTGTATAGGAAGGGTAATATTTCTTTGCTCACTTTCCCAAGCTTCCCCTACATTGAGTACTTTGTTTGAATTTTTAAAACCGGCACAAAATAGTGGTTCTTGCACGAACCCATTCAAAAAAAATTGATCATCGACCCTCTGAATGCTAGATTCTTTTGTAGTTTTATGTCCAAAGACCAATATTGGAGAGAAAGACAAGAAAGACAGAGAAAGGAGCCACAAGAAAGACAAAGACGTAGAGAACGAGAAAGAGAATTAAATTGGAATACTAGTATTGATCAAAGAAGGTAACCCAATATTAAGAAACCTCCGCCATTAGAAAGTGAATCAGCCAGCCCATCCCATTTAGATCACAATGATCAGAAATATATGGCTACTCCAGGACTGTCTTCTTCTAAAATCCGATATGAGTATTTTAAAGGGAAAGCCTCGGAAGACGCAGACAGTTACGTATCTCAATTTGAATCGATTGCTGCGAGTAACAGAGAAAGTCTTGATGCTGACAAATTGAGGATATTTCCCGGACTTCTTAGGAAGGAAGCCAGGACATGATTTAGTAAGATTGAACATGACTTTATAGCAACTTGGGGAGATTTAGAAATCCAATTTCTGAAGCAGTTTAGAGAAATTGGCTATTCAACTCGAATTCTGGCCCAATTGATTTCAATAAGACAAAAAGAGAAAGAATTTTTGAGAAAATATACTCAAAGAGTGAAGAAATTAATTGGTCAAGTGAATGGAGTATTCCCGGTGGCTATGAAAATCGAATGGTTCTTGAGAGGATTACCCAAAAGAATAGATCGATACTGCAAACAAGGACACATTGATAGTTTGGAACATGTCATAGCTACTGCAGAAAAGTACTGGACTTCTCGAATATCTAGAAGTCGAAGGTCAAAGAAGGAACTTGTTAAAAAGAAAAGACATATATATTCTTCAGATGACCAAGAATTGGATTCCAAATCGGAAACTAGTTCATCATCAAGTTCCAGCTTAGATTCAGACAATTCAAGTGAAGATGAATCTCCAAGAAAAACTTCGAAACGCCATAAAACGTGTCCAAAAAATTAAAAAAGAATGGAAGATCCAAAGAATTTCAATCGAAAACAACAAAGTTTATGGAAAAAAGAAGTATCGGAACTTGGAAAGAAATTTGATGATTTAAAAGTTCACATTTTTCAACCAAAGAATAAGAGGAAATATGCTAACATAATAGGGAAATCAAATGTATGGTGTACAAAGTGCAACAAAGAAGGTCACCATCATTCTGAATGCAAAGCCAAAATGCAGGTTTCCTACGTGGAAGAAAGTGATGAGGAAGAAAATTCCGATAGGAGGTAGATCTTGGTGAAAATGTATATGAAGTATGCAAAAACTAATTCTACACCAGCCTCTACTTCATTTAAACCTCCTGCAAGGAAATGTATTCCAGTACAAAATATGTACCCAATCAACAAAAGAATGGTGTCCAAAAGACGAAGCCTGTACCTACATGTTACAATTGTGGAACATCTAGACATTATTCTAATGAATGTCCTGAACCAAAGAAACAGATTGGATATGTGCCTTTGTGTGGAAATTGTAGAGCAAAAGGACATGCAACTTTAGAATGTCCTAAACCAACAGTTATAAAGCTACTGGTGAAATATGTGAAACTTGAAGCCACTAAAGATACTAAAGTCAAAGATGAAGTGGTATAGCAGGTCGAATTTTTTGAAGAAGAAACAATTTGGCCGAGTGATATTGATTTTGAAGTATAAAAAGTAAGCACAAGGAGCAAGACTAAGTAGAAACGACAAAATCAAATTAAAAAGCATGAATCTACTGCTACTGAAAAACAACTATTTGGAAAACCTAGTACAGACTATGACTTCTCTCATTAAGACCTAAGGAAGGTTAGAAAGGATCTTGAAAGCAAGCATGCTGAACAGAATTACTATGTGGATTGGTGGTGCTTGATATACAAAATTTGAAATGATATTTATCCCAAAAACAAAGCATCTGAAAAGCACAAGCCATGTCTCACAAGATTGACACTACAGTTGTAGCAGATCACAATCCACTGCAAAAACGTTCCGGATCGCGATTTTTTTTTTGTTGAAAAAAAGGCTAATGGCCAATTTTTTTTTGAGTTTAATACTAACTAAACCCTAATTGAATGGTGGACATGATGTAATGATCACAATCCAAGATATATCATAGTTCAATCAGGCTATTTCTGATAGCCGATTCTAAGATGCACATTCCGTGAAGTATTTCTAATAGCCTTTCCAAATATTCGCTTTTGAAATCAGAAATCAGTTCTGCTTTTGAAATATTTGCTTTTCCAATAGATATCATAAATCAATTTTGAAATGGAATTCTGATGCCAATGGTTTCTGTTAGAAAACGATAGAAAGAGTTAGAAGGAGCCTTCCTTAGACTGGCGGGAATTTTATACTTCTTGCTGAAACCATCTACTGATGTCCAGATTTTTGAAAGAATCTGAAAATCCAGCCATCTGAAACCAGCTATTGATGTCCAAATTTTTGATGAATGTAGCCTGCAACCATCTGAAAGCAAGCATCATTCGCATAACAATTGCTTTTATTATATCCTTTCAAAGGATACCCATATTGACAACTCTCCAAAAAGAAAAAAAAAAAATTGCGAGCCGGGAAACCCTAACGGGAATTCCTGGATCGCGTTCCGGAACGCGATGATCCGAAACGGAACGTGCAACTTAGATTGATACCAACAAGGCTTGATCTAGTCTTGTACTCATCATTGGGCCTCATGGTTGCTCTAACGATGCTATGCTGACTCCAAAAGATTGTAATTTTGTGTCAAACTTATTTGCGGTGTGGAGAAAAGAATAAACAAGAAGGTTATGACAACGTTTGAGAAAGCTGAAGATGAGTACAAGGATCATGTCTAAGCTATACACAATCCAGAATAACATGAATGTTGAAGATGACACCAAATTTTATGTTGATGTGCTGGGGCTTTTTGTTTTTGACCTTCCATGCAAACATTTCGCTGACAAATTGGTCAAATGCTTATATCTAGAATGACAAGTCTAAGATTCAAAAAGTCATCAAGGAGCTGATGAGAAGAAAAAGGAGGCGCTGAAGGTTACTTGGCAGCATGTAAATAAGTAAGAAACTTGGGCCATTTGATTCTCTGCTATTTTCCCATGTATTGTTAGAATTGTGCTCATAATTACCTTTAATTCTCTGCTCTTCTCCTATGTATTGCCGGAATTGTGCCAAAGATTAGTTCTTGTTTCTTGATAAGAATATTGAGGTCTAGCACCCAGAGTCTGAGTGTATGTTTGTGTGCAGAGATTTTGGTTCTATATTCTCCACTCCTTTGCCTGGAACTATGGCCAAGCTTGATCCACCATAAGGATGTGATTTTTTGGATGTGTTTGAAGTGCGTGTTGCTTTTGGTAGTGTGTGGAAGCAGTCACTTTCTGAAGTAAGTGGTGGCCAGAGATCCTTGATTGGATTGTCTTTAATCCTTGCATTACTTCTGTTTAAACCTGCACCTCTCTACATTCTGGATGAGGTGGGCTCTCAATTATCCATAGTAGTCTATGCCAAAGTATATGCTTTTGAATGTGAGTATATCAAAGATAAATGTGGACCATACCATATATGTATTTCAGGTGGATGCTGCACTCGATCTTAGCCACACACAATATAGGTCGCATGATCAAAGCCCATTTTCCGCATTCTCAGGTGTGGTATCAATTCAAGTTGTATTAATTTGCTCACTGATTTGGTCCAGAGAGGCAATGTTACTTTTTCAGACATGATAGTACTTTGGCCAATTTTTGAACTTTCATCTTGTACCAGTTTATTGTGGTATCGCTGAAGGAAGGCATGTTCAATAATGCAAACGTCATATTCAGAACCAAATTTGTTGACAGAGTTTCTGCGGTTACCAGATTCCTCGGCAAGCAAACTTGGACTTGAAATGTATTGTAATGAGACAGAAGGCTTTCATTTTGAAAGCTATTTCTAGCCCCAAAATGGTCCAACATGGTTATACACGGTCGTGAATTGGTCTATCGAATTAATGAAAACCTTTATTAAAAGTGAGAAATCATTTTGGGCATGTGATTTTCTGATTATGGACTTTAATGGCTTTCTGGGCAGGTAGATTTTATTATGGGACTTTTCATAGATGGAATAAAATTTCATTTCAGTTCAGTTTTTTTAAAAGAATCCTTTAAATCCAGGAAATTTGCTGACATCTATGATAGGAGCAACTCTGATGCCTTGTCTACCCTGAGATCATACATGGTCCACCAGATGTGAGCATCCTAAAGAGAGACAACTTGATTCACATAGCAGACATAGCAATGTAGTTACAGCATTTGTTCCTGATGTAATGGACAAAGTTTCCAAACTTCAAAGGCTTTTCACAACATCTTTCTTTCAAACACTGAAATGCAAGCAAGCTAAGCTGGTCTGAGATAATACATTTGGACTAACCAAAGTAGAAAGAGAGCTACGCTGTCTAACAAAAGATAGCAGAAGAATATTTTTTCCTTAGTGGGACACCGCCCATGATTCTTCTGCATGTGCTCTTGCATATGCAGATCAATGGAATTGAGGTAGAAGGCTTCAAAAGCTCTTTCTCCTAGGAGATTGCCTGCGATTTGGTTGTCTGTTGCAACCTGAAGGATGGATAATTGACAGTGAAGTCCAGGCCAAGAGTAGCTTAGTTCTTCGACTTGTTGTCTGCTAATTGAACATTTTCCTTCTCTCCAGGATTCTCATCTTCAGCAGGAATGATTTGGCTCCAGAACCAATGCTTCCTCCAAACGTTTATCATCTGTTCGATGGCTACACCTTTTGTTTCTGGCAGAAAGAAGTAAATGAAAACACTCATGATTACAACCCACCCTGCAAAAAACAAGAAAATTCCATACTTGAAATGGCAAAGCATTGCTAAGAATGCTTGTGCAATCACAAAGGTGAACAGCATGTTGACTGACACCGTGATACTTTGGCCGGCAGATCGAGTCTCAAGAGGGAAGATCTCACTAGGGACAAGCCATCCAAGAGGACCCCATGACCATGCAAAGGAAGACACATAAACGCAGATCACAACCACTACAAAGATAGAAAATCCCTTGGACAGCTGCTTTGCTCCTCCAAACTTATCTCCAAGAATGACTGCAATCACTACCTGCAAAAATGTAGCGTTTTGAGTGAACAAAAGTCTCCTGCATCCAAGCTAATCAAACACTTCTATGAAAGTCAAGGGAATAAGGCTTACCTAGTGCTGGTCAAAGCCAGTAAAGTAAGTCTAAGTGGTTGACAACAAACTGCTCACTGTTATTAAACTATCAAGACAACTGTTTGATGGAGATTAAACATTATGAATTCTCTTACTGAAACAAATTCTGTTACAGAGTAGACGCAATGCAGACAGTAGCTCTTTTCGGTTAAAACATCAGACGGTGGATGACATTAACTGTGAAGCTAGTAGCTGAAGATCATACTTGTGCAATGAACATTTGAACTCCACCCTCCAGGAAGAGAGCTCGGCGTCCCCACTTGTCGACACTAGCTATAGATACGAGTGTTGAGAGCACATTAACTGCTCCTGTAATCACAGCTGAGTACAGAGATGCATCACTTCCAAAGCCAATGCTGCGGAATAGCACTGGGGCGTAGAACATGATAGCATTGATGCCAGTAAGCTGCTGGAAGAAGGGAATGAAGATGGCCATCACCAGCTGAGGCCGATTTCTCCTCTTCAAAATGTTTCTGAACGGATGCTTAACTGCATTTGCATTCTGGCTAGCCTGTACAAGATCTTCGAATTCTGCCTCCACATTCTTGGTGCCTCTCACCTTCTCCAGCAAAGCTCTGCCTTGATCCAAGCGCCCGCGTTCAACCAGGCTGTTGGGAGTCTCTGATAGAAACAGGCCTCCCACGAACAGCAGTCCTGCAGGCACAGCTGCCAAGCCCAGTGAGAGTCTCCATCCCCAGCCAGAAATCTTCGCAGTGCCATAGTTGATCAAGTTAGCCACGAGAATTCCGATCGTTATGGCTAACTGGAACATGATGTTGAGTCCACCGCGCATCTTCGGGGGAGACATTTCAGACAAATAGAGAGGAACAGCCTGCAGATCACGAAGACCCATTTCAGAAGTATGAAATTAATCTGTGCTTGCAAAAGGTAATCATAATATTCTGGAGCTTTTAGGAATGTTCGAAATTAGAGCAGCTGACGATCAGGCAGCCAAAGAGGGATCGTCCACATTGAAGTAAAGGGCTACCTGATTTGCGAATCCAACTCCAACACCGAGCATGATGCGCCCGAGGATGAGCATAGCCAAGTTGACAGCAGCTGCGTTGAGAGCAGCTCCGATGAGGAAACTCACGCCTCCGAGAAGAATGGACGGCCTACGCCCGTAACGCCTTGTGACGACTGAAGCTACGAAGCTCGCAAGCAAGGCTGCTATGTAAAGCGAGGAAGTGAAGGAAGTAAGTCCTTCGTTGTTGTATTTGCAGTAATCTTGATCTCTTGATTTGTCATTTTTGTGTCGCAACACGACCGGGAAGAACTTTTGAAGGAAATCATCCATGGCTGTCACACCACCTGCAACCATCACACAGATAAAGAAACACAACCATCACACATGTACACAAACGCACACATCCTTAACCAAGGAGGAAACACCAAGACAACTCGTCACACACACACATATGTATACACAAACACACCATCCTCTTTACCCTCAATCAAAGAGGGAAAGACCGGAACAACCGTCACGTATGTATATAAACAAAACCACCCTTAGCCAAAGAGGGAAAGACCGAGACAACCATCACATGTATATAATGACGGAAAAACTGAGACAACCATCACATATATACACAAACACAACCATCCTCAGCCAAGGAAGGAAAAACCGAGAGAGAGAGAGATGGACAGATTACTACGAGCAACCAGGCTAGCTGACGAGATCCTTGCAGTTTCTGATTGATTGCCATGAAGTATCTTGCAGCCGAGATTCTCAGTAATCATGATGAGCTAGTTTACAGTGCAGTGAAGTGGACTGTACTGTGTAGAGAGCAAAAGGGAAGGAGAATAGACGCACCAGAGATACCGATATCGTAGCCAAAGATCAAACCACCGCTCGCAGCCACCACACACGTAATTGCTAAGAAGAGGGTTATGCGCGCCTCGTAGAGCTGCGCCCTCTCGCCGCTAGGCCCGATTATCGCTCCTCCTGCCATGCCGATTCCCTCTCTCTCTCTCTCACTCTCACTCTCTCTATTTCTCTCTCTCTCTCTCTCTCACACACACACACACACACACACAAGCCAAACGCAAACAGAAGGCAAAGGCAAGGCAGCTGATCAGAGATCAGCTGATCAGTGATCTATATCTCTCTCTCTCTCTCTCTCTCACCTAGTTCTTTTGGGTGCTTTTCTGATCTACTGCTTGATGATGATGATGATGAAGACTCTTCAATTGCACACGATCATCGTCACACTAGCTACCCCACCTGCTGCCCAATTTAGGTAGGGAATAGGGATTGAATATAGGAAGGGGTCAACCATAAGTCTCATCACTCCCAAGTCACTTCCTTTTACAAGAAACCTACCTTTGGGATGTTCACAAGGCTATTCTCTCTCCATCTTTCACACTTGAACACTAAATAATATAGATATGTGAGAGAGAGAGATAGAATCTCACAGGTCTTAAGTCAAAGTCAAAATGTACGTTTTCTTTGATAACCAATTCCCATAAATCTATTTAGTGGAGATGTATTTCCATTACCAATTCTCTATGAATGTATGGACATTGATTGTAGCACTGAAGAGCTTATTCTCAATTGCTCCCATCTTCAATCAAGAGTGGCAAAGGCTTTGAGAGAGCATCATGCATATCAACTTTACAACACCCTTGGATGAGGGCGCATCCCAAACCACCATGTCAAGTTTCCCTTGATCCCAAATACCCTATAATCACTTTCTCTTTAACTTTTATAATTACCATGCAATGTCTTGTTTTATTTTGTTTTTTGCAACATGTTAAGCTTCTAGTGGTTAGTAATATACAACATATATACTACATAGCAACGCTAGTTGGGCAATCCTATGTAAGAGGCAAGCCCCTAAGATGTCACTTTGCAGCAGTTGGGAATCGAGCTTGCGCTAGTCGGCCACAATTAACAACTCTACCATACAACCCGATGAGATTGAGTACTGTCATGTTTGAACTTTGTGAGGAGCATTGTTGCCATTGCATGTCATCTACTTTTTGCATTCTTGTATATAGATAAACACACATGTGTGGAGCCTGTTCCCACGTGTGAAAATAGTCTACTTGTCATGTACCATAATGGAGAACAGTTAACGCCCACTCAATTCAAAAGATTACGCTCATTATTGGTAGAATATAAAGATTGTTTCTCTTGGAATTATAGTGATCTGAAGGGTATCCCACCAATGGTAGTCCAGCATACCATATCCTTGGTGGATGGAGCAGTCCCCAAGGTGATAATGCATGTCACCTATTTTCTCTTGACATTTGCTTCACCAGATTTTGGACTAATCACCACATTCATGAGGAGTGTATTGGATCTTTGTGTAGGTGACTCAATAGTATATTTGAAAAGCTGACTGGTCAATCGAATCAAATGTATATCTGGAGGTGTTTTGAAGTTGTGCCATGTTGCTGATTCGAATTAACATTGATTCGAATGTACACCTTCAATATCATTGGGAGGCCTATTCTGAAGATAGTTTGGACATATTTCTAGTTGTTGATTCGATTGCACTTTATGAATCCTTTGGCATTTTTATGACCATTACTTGGTTTGCAAATGAGATACAATCGTCTTGTAATGATGCTTTTTGGAGCAACATTTGCAACTGGGATTTCATGTCAAATAATGTGCATGAAGTGCTAAAACATTGTGATGATTACATATCATCTAGCTCTGGTTATGATTTGTTTGAAGTTCAAGAATACCAAATGTTTGTTGAGGTCTGTTGTCACAGACCAACTGCTCTTTTTGTTTTACTCAGACAACTTGTGGTTCAACTAGAGAATATGCATTATGATGCATTTAATTTGGACATGCTTCAGTACAACCAAGCTAACTATCCACTGATAGTTCAAAGATTTGCAAAGTAGAACTCTACCTTAGCATTTGAAGATGCAGTTCGGGTTAGAGAATGAGTAGATTTGTGATTTTTGTGGTAGACATTTTGAGCAAAGCTTTGGCTAGAAATATTTGTACAAGGTTTAATAATTTATTAAATCCTAGAATTCAAAAAAATTCTATATCGTATATATATAAATATTTTTCTTAGAAATCCTTAATTTTGTTAGAAATCAGTTTATAGATTGAGATCTTGGCATTAATACAAACAATCAGGCACACGTCGACATTCTCTGCATATTTACACACAATCTTGCAACAAGCCAAAAACATGTTTTTTTGTGATTAAGGAAAATGCCGATCGGCATTTCCCATCCTTATAAATTGGCCTTCCATGACTAAGTAAAAATCCAATCGACATTTCCCTTTGTTAGAAAATGTAGATAGTCATTAGTCGGCATTTGTGCTGACTTTGAATGGTCAAATAAAATGTCGATCAGTGTGTGGACATAATGCTTAGGTAAATGCCTGAGCCATCCCCTCGACAAATGTTGATAGGCATTTTTCATGGCACCAGTTTTTTTTAACCTGCCCAATCCAAATCTATTAAGGATTAACCCTAAATATTTTTCATATACAAATGATGGGGATTTAAACATCGACTTCACCAAGACTATTGCAAAATCAAAACAAATTAAAGGGCAATTGCTTCCATGGCTGATCACAGCCATAATTCATCTTGTAAACACAACCGATTAGTGACGCTTATGACAATTTACAAGATCAATTAAATGCATGATATCAATATGTCATTGTCCTTAAATACCACAATTAGAAATCAAGTGGCTCACGTGCCTCGAAGATAATTCCATTTCACTTCTTCCAAAGTATGACCATTATGGTGATGACTATGAATCTTATGTAAATATTTTTGCTCATTATTAAGATGATTTACAAACTGGAGGATGCTCAAAACAGGATGAGTGAACTCAACTTTCTCATTCAATAAATGAACCTGTTTCTAGAGTGAATAAGCATAACCTTTTTTTTTCTCTTAATGGTAGAGGAATTGTATCTACAACAACCAATGCAACAACAATTACAACTTATCTTATTCATGCCTAAATGTGTGAATGTGAAGGGAGATCAATGTGAAGTAACGAAGATGAATAGTTGGTGATCCAAGTATTCTTGAGGCATTTTTCATGGCATTAAAGCAATGGATGGTCACATGCAAAGTTGTGAAGATCTTAACTTCATACTTGGAGCAAACCTAGTCAATAGAAAGCCATATTTCAATTCATTTCTAATGATGCTGCATGTGTAGAAAAATTCATCCAAAGACAAGAATCAAAGGATGAAGATATTTTGGCAAATTTTATTTTTGTTGGGTGTTATAAAAAGGGAGTAGGGTGATTTATTTCTACTGAAATGTAAACTAGTCATTAAGAGGAGTATTGAAATAACTAATATCAAGTTAAAATTTCTAATAAAAGCTTCTATTAATATATAACACATGTATATAGGTATTATTTAGTGAATCGTAAGTACTCATAGTAAGAAGGATTGACAAGCCTAAATGGTCTTAAAAACTTCAAAGGGTGCAATTAGCCCCTATAACCAATTTTGTATTCATTGTCTTCATGGTCATCTTATGAGGAGAGTAGAGATTGTAACAACAATGGTTGTGTGCATTGTTCTCCTATGATCTGAACCTAATTTCATTGTGAATGGTTTAAATTATGGATAATTACATGCATTAAAAATTATTGATTCTAATTATTGTAATCTTCTTATTTGTAATACAAATGATTCTAGGACGGATCTTTTCTTCCTTAGCCCCTTCTTTTGTTTCTATTATTGAGAAGGATGAAAATTTGTCAATTTGTCTTTTTTGTGAATTGTAGCCCCATTGCTAAATTTCCGATGGTGCCCTATCATACCAAGTAAGTCCATAGGAATTGTGCAAAATGCAAAATATTAGCTTGTTAAATCTTGTAAATACATACGTAGGTGGTTCCCATGTGTGTGGAGGTTGTTCCCACGTGTGAAGGACATGTCTTAGATTAGGACCTAATCTTATGTGTACATAAGTCCTTTTACCAAGTTTCATTAAGTTAGGATCTTTCTCCTAGAAAATAAGAAATTTGGAGAGGTGCAATCTCATAGTGCACCAACAAATTAGATCAAGACTTTAGCAAGAGGTGAAGGACTGATTAGGTGGCACCCTCACATGTTAAGATTTGACTCATACCTAGTCAGGCTCAGTCCTTATGTATATGCCTTTTGGATCTCATTTTTTTTAGTGAAAATTGGAGAGAGATGTTGTGATTTCGCACGCCCCCTTAATCCTAAAACAAATGGTTGTAACTACACATTTTTTGTACATAGAATTACTTTTGGGACTTCAACACTTGGCACAATTAGCCCAGCACTTTGGGGGCATGCGCTTCAAGAGATATCTAAGCCTAGACTCCAGCTCTAGAGCTATCTCAACTTGTGATGGGCTCATCCATAGGCTGGGGCTTAGTCCAAACTTGCTTGGTGACCTTGGGATGGTTGCCCATTCTAGGCTTTTAAGACATTATTGGTGAGATCACGTCAAATTTACAATACTTCCCTACCCTCCCAATGATGAGGGGGTCTCCTCCCTTCTATTTCTCTCTCCCTCTAAAATTGATATTTTGATGTTTCTTCTTCTTATTGTTGGTGTTATCTTGTATAGGAACCCTTGTTCTTTGCAAATTCCTAAAATATATGTCTAATATTTTTGCACTTAAAGCAATTTCTTTGTAAGGCCAAGAATAAAATCTTGTGCTTATGCCCCAATGCTCACGAAAAACCTATAAAGCCTTACGAGCTCATTTTTTATTCACCTACTAAATTTATAGTTGTAGGTTCTTAAAGCTTACTAATCTAAAGGGCTAATACGTTTTTAACCTATTGTAAAAAAAACTTAAAGTTTTTAATTTGCTGAAAAAGGGCATTAGGCCTACAAGCTACAACTAAGTAGGGGCCTATAGCCTCCAGCCTACATACAGCCTTCAGTGGCCCAAGGACCCTTCAACGACTACTTCAGCCTTCAGCCTCCCTCTCCCACCTCAATGCAGCCTTCAGCCTACAGCCTTCCACGGCCCACAGGCCCTTCAACAACTACTTCAGCGTCTCTCTCTCTCTCTCTCTCTCTCTCTCTCTCTCTCTCTCTCTCTCTCTCTCTCTCTCTCTCTCTCTCTCTCTCTCTCTCATGCTGAAACATTGTTATTTAAGTGTTAAAAGTAGGACCAAAAGGTTTTTTAGCCCAACTTTGAAACAAACCTATAGGTCAAAAAAATAATTTTTCGCAAGCATTGTTATGCTCACATGCTCCTTTTAAGATATCCAAAGTCTCCCGCTTGAACATGCAAAAGATGTTTTTTTTGTTAAATCATGTAAAGTGATGGTTCTTTTTGTACAAATCTGATTAAAAGCACCAAGGGAGAGATGAAAGCCTTTTATTATGGTCAACATGTGCACACTCAATAAACTCAATGAAGGTGGAAAATATCATGATATGATTACTTAATCAAAATTAGTCTCATAAATTCATAATGATTGGAAAGAAAGTCAAAACATTTGTCATGATTTCCTCACTTATGCCCGTTATATGCATTAATAAATAGTCTACTCTTTTATTCCAAGTTTAAATTCACAATAAAATACATATCAATATATTGGGGTGGTTTCACATAAAAGTCTAGTAGCTGGTGGTGAGGGCCCATAATAGTTTCTCTCATTGGTTAATGTCATTTCAAGTGGCCTCCTCTCCTTTCACACATGGTGGGACTTACTCCTAGATGGAATCTTTTGTGGCAAGAATATATGAAAACATGTGGTAAGTCCACTTTTTTTGGCGAGATCCTTAAGTATGCTCAATAAATCTAGGTTAGTGTTGAGACCAAAAGCCCCATATCCAATGGAATTAAGTATCACATTATTCAAATCTAAATTCAAGCAACTTGCACGTCCCTTGAACAAGTTGCTTTGTCTAAAAGCCTTATGCTCCTATCAAGTTGGAAAAATAATTTCATTTTTTGATATGCACTTATCCCCAGGTGTGTGAAACCAATCTTAATGGACTTGGGCCTTTTTACTCAAAATTGTAGAAAAAGGAAACTCATTGACTTCTCTTCCATTTTTTCAAAATAGGATATTTTTGAAGAGTCAAATGATTTTCAACATGGGATTCAATTTTAGAAAATAAGAATACATTTGACGCTTGTATGATCTTGTGTATGGCCCACAAGGTGATAGTGGCCATGGAAAGTCAAAGGCTCCATTTCTAGAAGACATCCTGGGAGTGGAATATAGATTCTACATATTGCATGGCCAATCATTGTTGTGCAAATGGTCTTGAGTGAGTTCATGACAATGCATATGAGGTGCACCTTTGAATTAGTCATGCTATATTAATCATGGTACCTATTAATACTTACGAGCCTTTATTACATGTCACCTAGCGTGATGCTTATATTCAATATCGGCACAAAATTTATCATATTACTTGACAAGGACATAGAAGAGGGACAAAATATAGATTGTGCAATATCACCCAAAGCATGAAGAGGTTTTCTTAGAATAGCCAACTTGAATGCATGAGCTTACTCTTTGTTGTGAATGAGGATGTAGGCAAGGCCGCACCTTCATCCAATGATCTAGACTCTTAGGAGTCTTTATTTTGGATAAAGGTTTCGTGAATCATCCAAAGGCCCCACCTTCATCCACAATGATCTAGACTCCATGAAAGATTGTATTAGGAATCTTGATTTTGGATACAGGCTTGTGAATCATTGGATGAGATTGGGAGCCTTGCTACATCCTTACTTGAAGAGGAATAGATTGCTCCCAAATTGGACAAGTGGTACTTGAACATCTAGTGAGGTGCGTGCTCAAATCCCTAGGAGGGTATCCTAAGTGTTCCTTGCTAATATGTAGGCTTTGAACTTGGATACACCTATTTATGGTTGACCTTGATTGTACAAAATGTACAATGTGATCTATCTAAATAAAAAAAGATGACTTTCTGTTACCTTTTACAAAAAGGATATTGGATCGCCTTGCTGGAGCGGATGTGATATCAAGACATGGAATTGCTACAGATTAGTCTAAGATTAAGGTTATCGTGGATATACCTCCACCAGGAACAATTCGAGGAGTTTACATTTTTATGGATCATGCGAATTATTATCGAATATTTATTCTTTTCTTTGTGGACTTAACACAACCTATATACAAATTGACAATTGTACCGATTTGGACAGTTGAAAAGTTGGACTGAAGAAAGCCTTACCTTCTGCACCAATATTGCGAGGTCCAAACTGGACAATAGAGTTGTCGACAACTTAGTGATTCTGAAAAGAATTATTCCACTACGAAAAGGGAAGCATTGGCTATGGTATTTTTAGTAAAGAAATTTTGACATTATTTGATGGCAACACACTTCGCATTTTATACCGACCATCAACCTTTACTTAGTCAACAAGACATGCAATACGGGATGCATTGCAAGATGGTTATTATTATTGACAAAATTTGATTTTCGAGTTGTGGTTCGGAAGGGTAAACAACATTATCTTGCCAATCATGTTTCAAGAATACGGACAACACTAGTTAATACTGAAGTGGATGATGAATTGCCAGATGCTGCATTATTTTATGTTGAAGCAGTACCTGAATGAGATTGGCAAGTTAAAATGAGACTATTTAAACAGGCCTTTGGGGCATAGTTAGTGGCACTGATTCACCACCAATTGATCCAACATCCTTACTTAAGTGGAGAATGAATGATAAGAGGGCAACTGCCTATATCGAGCTTTGCTTGGCTAATTCTCATATACATCATGTAGATTTGTCGAAGACTCAGGTGTGAAAATTTTTGTCCACCTTGTTTGGTGCACAAGCCAAGAATGGCAAGGTTTCATTACTATAGCGATTTGTTATTACAAGGAACTAGAAAATCATTGCTCCCTACATAGGAGAGTTTTTTCTCACATTTGTGCTTCATTGTATTGCTCTATCATTAATTTGTTATAGAGGTGGAAAGTTTCTCTCTATTATTATTAAATGCTTTTCTGTTAGGCTATATTAAATGATGAATGATGAATGATGAATGTTGAATTGCTAGAACCCGTTTGAATCTTTTACACCCTCCACTATCAGATCTTAAGATCTTGATCTTCCTACCTGTTTAATTTTTTATCATAGCTTTTAAGCTTTTGAAAGTATCAAAGGCATCAGATTTCTTTTTCAAAAAATAAATCGATATCTTATGAGACATATCATCTATAAAAGTTGTAAAGTACTTAAATGTCCCCACCTGTAGACATTGTCCTTATAGGTCTGCATATGTTTGTGTGAACAACGTCCAATATTTTTTTTGTCCTTGCAATGCTTCCTCACTTGAATTTCTCACGATGCTGCTTCCCATAAACACAAGTCACAGACCATCTTTGATTGATCATCAACAACATATAATCCGCTTACCATTCCCAATTGCTCATTAAATTGAGACTTCCAAGGTTTAAATGACCAAATCTTTTGTGCCACAGATTAATTCGGATAGAATGGATGAGATAAGTCCATGTTGCCCCTTAACCATAGCATTTAACTTTTAAAGCTTCGTCTTGGGTTTCCTAATCCCATCAACGATGACCTTATATTTTTAATTCACATCTTTCACAGAGCATCGATCTTGGGCGAATTCTACTCTCAGTTATGATCAACGATCACACCTACTGAAAGCAGATTCTTGTTAAAGCCTGGCACATAAAGTACCTCCTTGATGCTTCTACTACTTTCATTAGGTAGCTAGATGGAAACCATGCCAATCTAATTATGTGCACGTACCCATTTGCTTGAATAACGGGAGTTCCATTGTCCCCAACTCCTTTAGTTGATTGAACCAGATACGATTGCTTGTGAGTGATAAAATATTGATAGGTGGACACAAGTTCAAGTTGACCTTGGCTCAAGCTCAACCACAATCCCAAGGAATGTGTGCTTTGTTGTTTAATTTTGAGTTTCATTGCTGTGGAACTTCTGCTCCTTGAGCATTTGCATGTGAGGAATTATTCCAGTTGGTTTTTCCTAACACTAGTCAAGGAATTCAAAACTGAACTCATGTTTGATTTGACAACTGTGGTGAGAGAAATGAAAGGATCAGAACTAATCCTGCAACATTGATTCCACCAATCGTGCCAACAAATAGTTTAGTTCTTTGAGTGCTCCTTGAGATATTTCTCTTCATCCCCTTATGTTTCAAAATGTGTGTCCATAGCTAGAGAGTTCAGAACTCTTTCTGATGAACTGTGTAGCAACTTCTTATGTGAGCTGCACAACAAGATGAACTCGTCACTGAAATGAACTCAGATAAGGCTGAACTCATTAATGAACTCGACTTTAGGGAAGCTACGTATAGGGGAAGGCCCCAGGGCAGGGGCCTTCTACGTTTCGCCTCCAAACGCGGAAGGCCCCCGCCCGTAGGCCTTCCCCATCGTAAAGCAGTAGTAAAAATTTTTACCCTCTCTCTTTCACTGTTCTGAGTGCACATTTCTCTATTTCACTGTTCTGAGCGCTGAGCGCACACTGTTCTTATCGCATCGCACGAGGTTTTGAGCGCAGGAGTGTGATTCTGAGTTTTTACTGTTTGTAAAAGGATGTGTGAATTTACTAGTGGTAAAACAGGTTTTCAAAAGGAACCTTACAGGTTGTAAGGTTTTTCTGATATGTCAAGGGAGAGGGAGACATGAACATGAGTGTAGAAGAACTCAGATAAGGCTAAACTCATTGAAGGACTTGACTTTAGGGAAGCTATGAAGTCAGAAGGGAGACATGACAATGTGTAGAAGTCCCAGCCACACCAAAATGTCATCACTAACAACTTTTGGTGGTTCCAAAAGCTTGGAATGGTAAATCGCACTCTGAACCATAAAACAATGTTCTCTAGAGTCTATAGTTTTGTACACATTTTGTTGATGACTTATTTTTGCCAAAAGAATGGTGACATCAAATGATACATTACCCTATAAGCTGAGAACAGGTGGTAATGTGAAAAACACAGCATATCTTTGTAACTTGTGTCAGTGCAGGTGATAAAATAACATCTACTATGATATGATAGAAAGATAACAATGAAAGAAGGGAAGTCAGTCCTGCACCTTTTGTTGACAGAAATTCCAATGTTTTTTAAGAAGGAATATACTTTAAGATTTGTCAAGGTTCAAACCCATGACTATGTCTGATGCTAAAGATACTTCAAAGCTCAACTGTTGAAAATAACACGGACAGATTCTCAGCAGCAAAGCTGGCACAACTAAGCCAAAGGAAAATATTGCATACAATGCTTTTTACCAGCAAAAGGTTGTTAAGCACCAAATGCCACTTGTAACAACATCATCATCAAAGTTCTCACATTATTGCCACCCGTTACTTCAAATACATAAACGAATACCACAAACTGAGAAGTACTGAAAGTAGGCAAGTCATCCCAAAACTAAGCAGGGCTTGGTTGCTGATCTTTCCATTGTTGAGGCGTCAGAGCTTTACTTATAGACAAAGCATGAATTTGCTTCAACTCTTCTGCCAAAGCTGTATTCACCAGGCGGTGTCGTTCTAGTAACCGTTTTCCTTCAAAATTTGCTGATGCTATCTCAACATCAAAACTTGCGCCACATCTGGAACAGAACCAGCTCCTTGATCTCAAACAAAATACACAAACTAGAAAAGCACCAAGAGCACCCATACTCACAAATTAGTCATCCTGACATGTCAACTACGAAGGACACATTAAGTCAATGAAAACTTACATCTACTTACCCGCCTGATGTGTCAACCACAGTCTGTTCGTAAGCCCCATGTGCAATAACATTTCCCCAACAAACAACACACTTGCAATCAGGATCAATATGACATAAAATTCATTTAAGACATCATTTGCATCCTTGAAGAACAGTTAGAAGCCTTAAATATCATGATGTGAAAAGATCGACAACTCTCATAGTTTGCCCTTCTCTTTATTTGAGGATCTCAACCTTATTAGCTTATTCAAGTGGCTCCACAGCAAACAACTTCATGTAACACCAGTGCAAATTTTCAAATTCTGCCCAGACTGCTATCAAGACAAAAAGATGAATACTAAGCGGCACATGCTTGACCGTGCAGTTTTTTGTTTTGAAAGCAATGAGACGCAAATTCATGGATCGGCTTGCTTTGAGGACATGGATTTATTCCATAGAATCCTATTCCATACGGAATGGTATGGAACATACTGTTCTGTATATACAAAGCATAATTGAAGAAAACAAAATTAGAATCTCTTTTTTGGGCCCAAAAACCCAATTTAGCAGCTATTATTTAAAAAAAAGAAGATTCTTGAGTTTTATATTATTGTGTTGAATATCTTCATGCATTGATCTGCAAAATGCCAAACCCATGGGGGTGAATGTGTGACTGTGTTAGAGCACTTTATCTTCCAATGCCTTCTCTACTATGAGATTTGTGGATGACACTACGAGCTCTTGCACCTACTTTGTGTTCCCCAGTATATTATGCGGACCAAAGACGTGTTGCATTGGTGCTCAGAGAGATGGCTTCCTTTAGTGACACACTTACTACCATGACCATTGCTAGAGACCTAATTAGCTAAGTCTTAACAATTTTATATGCGCCCATAAGAAGTAACACACTTATGTATGTTTTGATAACTAAAAGACGTTGATAAAGCTTTTCCATGGCTGCTAAACACGCGTTAGTCTATGAGCAAAATTTGTGAGACTGCAACAAGGAGACCCCCCATGGCCAACATGTGTCCCATACCACTGCCTAGGCTCTCAGCCATCTCCCGCCTCACTCATCCTAGCCGTGCACACCGCTCTCCACCTCCTCCTAGGTAAGATAGAATGGATGGCAAATGAGTCCTCCTCCCCTTGTATACCTCCAAGGTGGGAGACTCCAAGCCATGCGCACGTCCTAGATCACGTACATAGTTTTTCTTCATTGACTCGTTTCTCTCATAGAACCACTCCTTAGCAAGTATTACATCTACCCTATCTAGATTCATAATATGAAAGTCTAATTTATCACTATAGGCTTGTATTTGAATCAGTAGATGTGGGACTATCCAGTCCCAAACTTGGCTTTCCGCTCCTGTTGCCAGCTTCACTGTATAAGGGTGGTCACTTTGCCTTGTTTCCGCCCTTAGCTTCTGCAACAAATTAAAGTTAATAAAAGTATGTGTGGAACCATCATCAAATAAAATTGTTATGGCTTGGCCACCCACAACCCCCTTCATCCGAATGAAGTCGTGAGGACCAAAAACAGCTGTATTGAAACAACAATGCTCACACAGAATTACCAACAAAGGGAAGATCAACACAAGATATGCTAGGGTTACTTGGCATCTTAAAAGATGCCCTTTTAGCCTTCCTTTTCTTTGGACATTCCTTCGCGACATGACCTGGTTCCATGCAATTAAAGCATAGATTGTCGCTTCTGGCTTTCATAAAGGTTTCTTGATCCAAGGTAGATATTTCCTGCGATTTACCAGAACCAGAAGACCCATCTTTCGCCTTATCTTTCGTTTTCTTTGGAAAGAAAGGCTTCTTACCCTTTACATTGGGGATCTTGCCACCACGTAAAAGCTTTACCTCGCATGTACATGACAGCTAGATTGATCTTGTTGTCGTCGGATGAATCATGCATGGAAAAATGCAAATTCCACCGATCGATCCACAACAAGACCGCTTCAGGGGTTCTACCCTTCTTCTCCCCAGCAAAAATCTCAGGGGTGAACAAAGCTTGATGCAATAGTTGCCTTAACTGCGTCAATTCCTTCAAGTCTTGCTGATCTCGAGAGTGTTTAGATTGCAAATCAACAATCTGTTGCTGTAGATTGTTAATTGCAAGCAACGAGGATTCGGAATCCAAGGTAGAAGTAGATGTTGTAACCTCATGAGTAGGAGACATAGGCTGTGTGGTAGGATTAGGATCCATTTCTCAAGAGCAAGAGAGGTGAACTAAGAAAGAAAGAGCTGGAAGAGATCAAAAACAGCTCAAGGAAGGTAGATACAACTCAAAACTTGTTGGCTCCTCAACTTCCAAATGGTATTGCCATAAGGATTAAAAGGCAGCAAAGAGAGGGATGCACCACCCACCTCCACATTCTCTTCTCATGATACATAGCATAGGAGAGGCATGCTTCCCTCTCCATGCTTGATCACGACATGCCAAGTGGCTTTACCTTGCCACATAAGCCTCCACATACAAGTCCGGTCCACCTGCCAGAATACATGCCAGCTGGCAGCCAGGATACCTCCTTCCCCCTCATAGCTGGTCTGACCCTTCTCTCCCACAGTTGCGGACAAGTAGTAACCCCTGCTGTCCAGCGGAATTTCGGGTTATTTTGGTAAACGGGCCCTGTGGAACTGTAATCCGCCACTCCAGACCCCGCGGAAACCCTATCCGCCGCTTGCTGCCACCTGTCTGCTCCAGGACAGTGCCACGTGGCAGCCTACAGAGTGGTCAGAACCTTTTTTTTTTTTTCAAGCATAAACTTTAAAGCTAATGGGAGTGTAGAATTAAATTTGAGTTAAAGCAAAGTTAAAGAGATGACGAGTTGTCCAATTGAACATGTGAATGGTTTCCGTACTTTATAATTAATGATTTATCGAAACATGTTTGAAACGTCCCATTCGAAACAAACCCATTTCGAAATGCTTTCTTACATTCGAAACGATTGGGTACTTTGCTATTGTGTACCTGCTAATAGCAATGCTTGAAGGCAACTGTTATGAAACGAATGGGTACCTGCTAATCATGTACATGCTATTCCAATTTCCAATTCAACACAGTCGTTTAGAACGTAAGAATGTGATCCAATTTCACCAACTCAACACATCCAATTGTAAAGGGATCCATGGAGCATGAATAATGCAAAAAATATAGTTTCCAATCATGTAATCCAATTCATACAATTAGCAATGATTAGCATGACGAGTGCCTGCTAATCATGTACCTGCTATTCCAATGTAATCCAATTTCACTAATTCAACACATCCAATTCGTACAATGCAAAATTAAATGAATTCTCACAATACAATAGCAAGTAAAAGATTAGCAGGTACCCATCCAATCATGTATCTGCTTTTGTATTGTGAGAACCAATTGTGCATTGTACAGATTTAATTGGAAGACATTCTTATGTTCGAAACAACTTTGTTTTTCAAACAATTTCTCACTCTCATAGCTCCCCAAGTTTTAATCTTCTTAATTTATGACTTATCCGTGATCACAAATTACAATCAACACTAGAGCCACTAAGTTGGACATAGAAAATAAAATTGGATGTATCTACTTAGTACTAGTCTTTCTATGACATGTCTAAACCCAAAAAACCCATAAGAACACATTTTCAAAAAAAGAAACCCTAAAGAAGTTTCCAATTTCGAACCTGACCTCCTGTTTCGAACGTGTTTCAAAATGACGTAAGAAGCGGAACCCTGAAACATTGTATATAATCTTGGACTATAATTCTCCCTCTTTTTATTTGGATATCCAACACATCATCATCGCATTTGTCAAAGCTTCTGCTGCGCCCACACTCCATCGCATTTCGGGCCATTTTAGGTCTTATTTCCAGTGCATCATCTCCATTACATTTATCAATCAGAACTTGTGCTCCATCAACGCTTTTCGGACTCCATCTTCATCACCTTTCAGTCAGAAAAACGCGTCCTGTCCAGTGGCTCTCTTCAACCACCCGCAGGTCTATGCGTAATGCTTCTTGGTTTCCAAGGGGAGGCTCGAACCTGGGACCAAAGAAACTTTGGATGCCAAGCTAACCAGTTGAGCCAACCCCGTTGGGTGTCTATGCGTAATGGAATTAGACTGGGTTGCTACCCATCGAAAAGGAAAGAAACAACTTCCTCCATCACCGCCTCTTCTTGCCTCATCTCCAACTCCTGCTTCTATGACGCCCCTCGGCGATCAGTGCGCCACCCCTTCCCGGTCTGGTGTCTCTCATAACCAGTATGCACACGGATCTGTTGGCTCTTCAAGAACGAGTAACGACACTTGAAACGGAAAATGCAAGCCTCAAAGCTCAAATGGATGCATTTAGCAAAGCTCCAGAAGTGAACACTGATAAGGTCAAAGCACTGGAGGAAAAAATTCAGAACTTGACGAAAAGTTGGGCCGACATGCTCAAAAATACCGAAGCAAAAAGCAATAAGATGGTTTCACAGGCGATGGAAGAACAGGTCAAACGAGAAGACAAATCTCAAAACGTCCGCGTCAGAGGTTTTTTCAAAACCGACCCCCTGCTTGCAGCCAAATTCTGGCCTCACTTTCCTATGAGGAAGAGGAAGGCGCCATGGAAGCAACTTGGCACAGTAATCATTGCTAAAGCACAAACAGGTGACGAATGCTACGTTACCACCCAACCATAGAGGTACTGCCACCTCACCCTCGTGCATTGGAGCCGTAGACCACCATCAAGCAAGCTCGGATCTCATGTAAGCCATAGTGTCCCATACCACCATGCCTTACCCTCAACCCTCGCCTATCTACATCCTGAGGCCTAGATTGTCATATGCCTATGCCTAAGCAATTAGCAAGCCAAATTAGATATCCTAATTCAAATACAAGCTATCCAACATGATACTAGAGAAAAGACCAAATAGTGTAACAACATTGTAGACCACAATGGATCAGCATGGAATGCCAAAAAAACATGAGAATATCATCAAGAAAGACATCATGTGGGATAGTGGCACATGAGACCATAGCTAGAGAAGTGTCCCATAGCTCATATTCACAATGAAGGAGTAGAAACCCACACCACTATGAATGAGCTTAGAATATGATGATCTATGGCAGAGTGGGTCTACTTAAAGAGAATATCCACAAGTTAACTGTCTCTAAAAGATCATCTACCATTGTTATCTCCCACCTATGACTATTATCTCATAATGGCTTAATTATTAGCTTGGAGGGGTCTAAGAGGGGTACAAATGATTTATTAATCCCCTGCAAAGCCCTCAAGCTTACAATAAAAAATATCACTAGCTAATGTGCTAAGCCTAGCACATGACACTACCCTTGCTTAAAGCATTTTTGCCCTAAAAAATGAAGTACAAAAAAATTGAATAAATCGAATATGGCAATTTAAATGCTTTTGGACCAAAATTGGAGTAGACTTGTCGATGTAGACTTGCTAAGCCTTGATGAGTGCTTGATGAAGAAGTTGATGATGCACATCATTTCTTGTAGAAATGTCTGGATGACCTCTTCACCAACACCATTGCCTTAAGGTTGACGTATCCAATGCCAATTGAGTTTCTTTGTGGCTCAGCATCCAATGTTGTTGCTTTGTCCTTTGCCCAAAACATTAGAACAATCAATGTCCTTATTAATCCCAATACCATAAGAATATATGGTATGTTACCATACAACAAACATGTATTCTTGAAGTCCTTCGAATGTGTACATGAATCTCCAAAGATAATCATGCTATACTTGATGGAATTCAAGGTTGGGAATAAGATAAAATATTGGTTGTCCTTGGGATTTGTGTCTTGATCAAAGTTAGGCCCTTCTTGAAGATTCTCGAATACTTCAAGAAACATAGATGTGAGCTCAACACCAAGGTTTTGTAATGTCGCAAATATTATCTTGATGTTCTCAAATCTTTCCTTACAGTGGCCAAGTTTATATGAAGCCAACTCCTCTTGTACAATGTGTTTGATAATTGAAATAGATTCACACAAGGAGTTAAGTGTTCCTTCTTCTTTCCAATGCATAAGCCATTTTTTTGTATTTTCCCATTTTTCCAAGTACATTTGTTTCCATGAATTTTGAATCTCTTCTTCGGTTTTGCCCATTAATTTCATTTGCTTGACAACATCTAAACAATCTTCATAGAAGGTGGAATCATAATCACACTCATAGTTTGAATCCATTGTGAAGTGATTCTTCAAAAAAATAAGATACTAAAAAAAATCTCTCTTAGTGATGAAAATAAAGTTCCTAATATATTCTTCTCCCTAAAAGTTTTAGTGCTTTTAAAAAAATAACGGTTTAACCTAAGAATATCACTAAGAATTGATCAAGTGAGATCTAAATTTCAAGTGACCACTTAAAAAAATACTTATAAAGTGTATGTAAACTTGAGATGCCTAAATCTTGCTCTTGTTTAGATCCTTTTTTTTTCCTATAGAAAACAGCTTCCAATGTTCTAGATTTGAAAAAAAACTGGGAATGAATCTGGTACTACAATCTTTTAAAAAAATCTAACTATGTCAGAATATGAGATGCCCAATAACTCTTCTAACTTGAAATGAAGACCCTAATAAATTGCAAGTTAAGGCCAAAAATAAAAATTATTCCTAAGTTCTATGTTTTTCTTTCTTCTCTCATCTACTCACCCTCTCCTTATGGAACCCTAAGGATCATTGTCGGCGCCACATCTCATCAGCCTGTAGGTGTGTGCAAACTGGAAAAGACTGAGAAGCACATTTTAGTTGCATTTTTACAGATTGCTGCTGCTACAATGGTGTCTTCTCATCAGCCTGTAGGTGTGTGCAAACTGAGAAAGACTGAGAAGCACATTTCAATTGCGTTTTTACAGATTGCTGCTGCCCCTTGTTTGCGAAAATGGATCTGGCATCGTGGTTGTAATAGAGAGAAAGAGAACTGGAGGATGCATTTTAGATGATCTTCAATCGTTGGCTCTGTTGGTAAATACTTTCCAAATGATTTATCTACTAGAATGTGCAACCGATCAAGTGGTACTAAATTCGATGGCTACCAAGATTTTCCAGTTGGTTTGTAGAGCTTCGGTCCACCATTTCGTGAGGTAAGTCCCAACAGATGGCCTTGAAGCTTCCACCAAGCAATTCATGAACAAAGAAATGCCAATAATACAGATGCGACTTTACAAGATCTTGACATCGATGACGTAATAATAATGTAAGCTTGATGAGGCAGCGGAAAGCCGCTTCGATGCTTAGATCTGTTCTCAAGGTTCATCAGTGGAAAATCTTCAAGTGCCTGCAGGAGCATGTTTAAGAGCCAAGCAAGCCTTCTTATAAAAAAAAACACCACCAATCACCAAGAATATGAAATTGCACGCATCACAAATAGATCCTCCAATGACCCCGATCCCTCAATGGAAGAGCTACATGGCTTGGATTTGTCTCTGTATCTTCAGCTTAGGCTAGTTACTATGCTTAGGATCTGGTTAGAATGCATAGCTTGGTAAAGAGCAAAAACCTATCAATGATTATTTTTTTTTTGAAGTTCTTGAATGTGCAAGTGGTAGTTTCTTTTAACAGATTTCTTGCAACTCTGTGAATGAACTTTGATGTTGAAGCTTTGTTTTGCTTTTGGATCTTGCCTTTGGATTTGACTCAACAACTTCCAACTGGTTGATTTCTTGTAGATGTCATGAGTTGGTGGTATACTGACTCTTCTCTACTATTTTTGGATTTGCAACAACTTCTCTCAACAACAGAATTTTTTTAGAAGTTGGAATGCTTAGATATTTCTTTGATCATTTTCTTGAAAACTTCCTTGAGAATGCTTCCTCTATAGGTTCAACAATACACAATAGATTTGCTCATAGAGTAGCAATCACAATTTTATTTGATCTTCTTGCAGGTGCTGATAGTGTCTCTCAAAAAATTTCTTTGCTTTCTGCTGTAGCTTATAATCAGTATAATGGTCAGATTGACCTCCTTGTTTGTATAGGTAGCAAGGGCTTGGAAGGCAGGGCTTAACCCTGTAGAGGTTCAAATCCTCTTCTCTTGAATGATAGAAAACTTGCAGCAGGATCTGATTTGATAGTATTGAAGAATCTGTAATGGAAAAATTACCAATTAAAGAAGAATGAATCTGAAAATCAGAAATTCAAAGTTCCCTTGGAAATACTACTAATCTATGCAAGTTTATGCCTATACAGGGATCAGTGCTTTGATACCAAAAATGTCATATGCCTATGCCTAAGCAATTAGCAAGCCAAATTAGATATGCTAATTCAAAGACAAGCTATCCAACATGATACTAGAGAAAAGACCAAATAGTGTAACAACATTGTAGACCACAATGGATCAGCATGGAATGCCAAAAAAAACATGAGAATATCATCAAAAAAGACATCATGTGGGATAGTGGCACATGAGACCATAGCTAGAGAAGTGTCCCATAGCTCATATTCACAATGAAGGAGTAGAAACCCACATCACTATGAATGAGCTTAGAATATGATGATCTATGGTAGAGTGGGTCTACTTAAAGAGAATCTCCACAAGTTAACTGTCTCTAAAAGATCATCTAACATTGTTATCTCCCACCTACCACTATTCTCTCGTAATGGCTTAATTATTGGCTTGGAGGGGTCTAAGAGAGGTACAAAATGATTTATTAATCCCCTTCAAAGCCCTCAAGCTTACAATCAAAAGTATCAGTAGCTAATGTGCTAAGCCTAGCACATGACATAGATACTCATCCTGGCCTGACCCAGTGGAAGAGCTCTTTATTCTCCAGGAGAGAATGAATGCCAAGCTCATAGAAATCCACTTCTATATACATAGTCCAGGAGGGTCATCTCTGTCCATAGGAGTCACACATGACCAACGACATGACCAATGACATGCAGCAGTTGTGCCTAGTCTGATCCAGTTTCTTGCTTTCAAAATCAACTGGTCTACCATCCTGATAAAGGACCACTCCTACAGCAAAGTCGCTAGCATCCGTATCAACCACAAAGGGTCGGTTAGGATCAACAATGTGTAAAATTGGAGCCGTAGAAACACAGTGCTTGAGGGTCTCAAGACTCTCATTCATTTCATCAGTCCATGTTATCAATGGACTTTTTCTGCGGCTACATTTTTTCTTTACCCCCTTAAGAAAGTTCGTCAAGGGCAATGCTATTAAGACATAGTCTAAAATGAACCTGTGAAAGAATCTTGTGAAGCCCAAAAAGGATTTCACATCACGAATTGTCAGAGGTCTCGGCCATTCTCGTACCTAACGGACTTTGTCATAATCGATTTCAAGACCTCTATCCGATATGACATGGCCCATGTATTTGAGTTTAGTTTGGAAGAACTCACATTTTGACTCCTTAGCATAGAGCTTTTCTTATCTTAGAAGATCCAAGACAATACGAAGATGCTCTTCATGCTCCTCAAGGGTCCGACTATAAATTAATATGTCGTCCAAATACACCACCACAAACTTTCCCAGATATGGATGAAGAATATCGTTCATCATCTGCTGGAAAGTGTCAAGTGCATTCGTGAGTCCAAAAGGTAACACTAAAAACTCATAATGGCTATACCTGGATCAAAATCCAATCTTAGAAACATCTTCGTTCCTTATTCTTATATGATGGTAACCTGATCTAAAATCAATCTTGGAGAAATACTTAGCTCCATTCAGACGATCCATAAGATCATCCATCCTAGGTAAGGGATATCTGTTCTTGATGGTTAAATCATTTAACTTTTCAAAGTCACCACACAAATATGTGCCGCCACCCTTTTTACTAACTAAAAGGATTGGTGCTTCCCAAGGGGACTTACTAGGCCAAATATGGCCCATCCTAAGGAGTTCTTGTAACTGCTTAAAAATTTCATCCTCTTCCTTGATGCTAACCCTGTATGGAAAAAAGAGATACATGTTGGCTTCCAGGAAACAACTCTATTTGATGGTCAACACTCCTTTGGGGAGGTAGGCCATCAGGGAGCTTATCAGAAAAAATATCGCCATACTCTTGCCTAAGTTTGTTAAATATTATTCCTTAGGTGAGTTAGCACTAAAGGATTATTTACAGGCACATTCAAAGGCAAATGCGATAAATCAGTATTTAGACTCTGGATTTTACGGTCATCTCCATAAATTTCATCTTTCAAAAAACAAAGATAAATTTTATTACCAAAATCTTTCAAATATTCCACAACTTCTAAAGCGAAAACCAAAGGATCAGGCCTATTTAAATTGCCTTTTAGCTCAACCAATGACCCCTTATGCAAAAAGGAAATACTATGTGTAACATAACTTTTCCTAAGATTATGTCTACGTTATCCAAATTCATAATATGAAGATCTAGCGGTTCAACATAATCTTGAATCTGAAGTGGCAGCTGAGGAACAAGCTGATCCCAAGCTTGTCGATCTTCCCCTGACGCCATTTTCACCACATACAAGTGATTACTTGGCGCAGTAGCCGCCTTGAGCTTTTGCACCAGTTTAGCATTTATGAAATTATGTGTGGAATCATCATAAAAAAGAACAGTTAGAGCTTGGCATCCTACAATTCCATTCATACGAATGAGATCGTGGGGGCCAAAAACAGCTGTATTAAAACAACAATTCTTGCAACTAGTGCCATCCTTAAAGGATAAATTAACAAAAGAAATAGTAGAATTACCTAGCGCTTTAATGAATTTAGGTTGCCCACTAGATTTCTTTTGCTTTTTCTTCAGGCAATCTTTCGAAAGACGCCCCTTCTCCATACAAGAGAAGCACAAGCTATTGGTTCTCGCCTTGTCATAGTCCGCGCAATCCAACTTGACACGTTTTTTCCCGCCTAGGGAATCGGTGTCTGTGTCTTGTCTCTGCCCCACTTCTTGAAAAATTTCTTTTCTTTTTGCTCAACCTTGGACAAACTTTTCTCATTGCGAGAGGCAAAATGGGTGTCATCGAAGATTTTCGCAAAGCGAACTGCATCCTCGATAGTCTGCGGTTGGTTACGCTGCCGCACTTCTAGCTGAAATTCTTTCGGAAGCCCCAAGATAAAATGTAACTTCAACCAGATAGGATCGATTCACGAGGTGAATCGGGACAAAATCTCCTATAATTCTTGGATATAGGCATCTAACGGCCTAGTACCCATCTGCACGGTGGCGAAATGCCACCAATGCTCAAAATCATCCAACACTGAAAGAAAAGCCGTTTTAAAGGCTTCTTGAAAGGCCGACTATTAACAATCGCCTTGGGGGTTCAGATGGTCCACTCACGGACTCATCACGAAGAAGCTCCACTAGATCGTCCACAGGAATCAGGGTTTTCCCAACCCCCAACGAGGGTTTCGACTTACTAACGTTGAAAACATGATGACCACAAGGAAATCAGTTGCGGCTAGCACCCTAAGGTTTTTTATGCCAACACTAATCAGTGATCGAGGTTGATAATCATACATAAGCATGAAAGGGTTGAATCCGGTTGTTGAATGTTTTGTACTATTATATGCAAATTCCACCAGTAAAAGGTAATTTTTCCAATCAGACTACCAATGGCCCCCATATACTAGCAGCATATCCTCCATCGTCTGATTGGTCCTTTCCGTTTGACCGTCTGATTCCGGATGATTTGTAGAACTCATACTTAAAGTCGTTTCCAACTTGTCAAATACTGCTTGCCAAAAATTCCCAGTGAATCTTGGGTCACGGTCACGGTCATTGACAATATTGCAAGGCAGCTCGTACAGTCGAAAAAGATTCTCAACAAACAGTTGAGCTAGTTCTGGAGCTTTAATAGTAGTTTTTGTTGGATAAATTGAGCAAACTTTGTAAGTCTGTCAACAATGACCCAAACCGAATCATGGCCCTTCCTCGTACGTGGAAGTCTGTCGACCACAAAATCCATAGATATACTTTTTCACTTTCTAGTAGGAATATCTAAAGGATGTAATAGGCCACTAGCTTTTAGCCCCTCTTCTTTATTTAACTAGCACTTAGCACATTTAAGTACATAGGCCTCTACTTGACTTTTCATCTTAGGCCACCAAAATTGTCATCGAACTAAGTCAAGTGTTCTTTGTATATCCGGATGTCTTGCGCATGGACTATCATGACACTCATGCAAGATTTGGGCCCTTACTGTGTCATTCTCCGGTACACACCCAACGGGGTTGGCTCAACTGGTTAGCTTGGCATCCAAAGTTTCTTTGGTCCCAGGTTCGAGCCTCCCCTTGGAAACCAAGAAGCATTCTCCGGTACACACACCTTGCCTTTACGAAAAAAAATCTTGTTTCGAATAAGAAATCATTTCATGAAGAAACATTAAGTTTCTACTTTAAAGCCTTAGTATTTTTCCTTGTCTTCTAGATTGCTGCATATTTTAACTAGTTTCTGTGCATCTGCATAGTTCACATTTTTTGCGATTTTTGCATTTTGATAAAAGTCGACAGTAGGTCTAAAATGACCCAGGATTTTGTTTCAGCCAACGTTCGATTTTTTTGGCTTTTTCGCCACACTTAGAAGGCCAACACGTTGGGTTAGGTTGGCACTCCAGAGTATCCATATGTTAACAAGGGTAAGGAGGAACTATCGACTCGGGCATGAAGTTTTTCAAACTACCATGATCCACTGCCGCCATGTAACATTAACAGAAACATACTTAAATGAATGCTTAGCTTAAACTTAGCTAATCGATCTTGTAATCTAATCCAGCATAATATATGTATTGGATCAGAGACATATACATATACACAGAGAGAATTTTGAACACAATACCCAGTGAGGTGCGTATCAAGGAAGAAAGATAGATCTAGCAGTAACTAGTTTCATTCGTGAGAAGAGAACACCTCTCTCACGCGCGCTGATCTGGAAAATAGATAGCACTCAAGAAAGAACCTCTCCTGTAAACTCGATTCTGATAATATAGATAGGTACATCTTTTTTACTCAATGCGCAATCTGTGAATGTTGTGATGCCTGTTCAATTTTTGTCAATAGATATATATTTTCCCTGTCATTAGACATTATCTGTTGTTCATAAATTCATTGTCAGATTAGCAGTAGCTATCTGTTGTCGGAGGATGATTGATCGCAACTTCAGGCGGTAGCCTTATCCAACAGATCGGCTCCATCTGAGCTTAACCCGAATCACTGTCGCTAGAGGGAGACCTCGCCGACAAAGAGAACATCTTCCTTTAAGGTCTTGAAACTAATCTTCGATGAAGATGACATCCTGGCTAGTGAATATCTTTGACTCGATGGGATCGAACAACTTGTGGGCTTGATCTGAAGTAGTGTAGCTGATAAAATTACATTTGATACTCTGGAAGTCGAGCTTCTTCCTAAGATCATGAGGAATCTGTGCATAAGCAGTACATCCAAAAACTCATAAGTAGAAGGTTTGGTACTTGTCCAAACTTCGAATCGTGTTTTGTCTAAGAGACCTTTAGTATTCTGAATATAGGTTGCTGTTGAAACAGCTTCAGCCCAGAAGGACTTCGGAAGTGTCGCATGTGATAACATGCACTTTGCCGATTCGACTAAGGTTCTGTTCTTTCTCTCAACAAGACCATTTGATTGAGGCAAATAGGAGGTATTGTATTGTTGCTCAATGCCGTTATTAAGGCAGTACTCCTTGAATTCGGTGGAGATGTATTCTCCCTCATTATCTGACCTCAATTCTTTGATTCGTTTACTAGTTTGATTTTCTACATGCTCTTTAAATTGTCTGAACTTGATGAAAGCTTCTGATTTCTGTTTAATGAAATAAACAATTGTTCTTCTGGAGAATTTGTTAATAAAGGTAATGAAATACTTTGCATCTATGAATAAAGGAGCTTGCATAGGTCCACATATATTTGTATGAACATCTAATAGACCTTTTGCTGCATGCCTATGACTTAATCTAAAAGGAATCCTAGTCTGCTTTCCAAGGATGCAGCTATGGCAGACAAGGAGATCGACTTTACCAAAAGGATAGTCGAGATCAAGAGCCATGGATTTTCTGGACATGTTCGAAACAGATGCATAATTCAAGTGTCCTAAGCGATGATGTCATAATAATGCTTTATTGACAAGAATAAAGGTTTTCAAGGCTTGATTAGAATCAGAATAACAATGTGCCAATCTTTATAAGTATCCATACCTCTTGCCGAGTGCAAGGATCTTATTACTCTTATCAATAATTCTGCATTGATCAGACTCACCCTATGACCTAAATCTGTAATTCTACTTACTGATAATAGATTTGTAGAGAGTTTAAGAACATACAAGACTTTTGACAGTAATTTGAATTAATCATGCTGGAATCTCAATCTTATAGTACCTTCATCTTCAATAGTGTGAGTACTATCGTCACCAAGATGAAGATACTTCTTTATGCTGTAAGGCGTATAGGATTGGAAAATTTAACGATGATTGGTCATATGGTGGATGCAGATTGCTTGGAGCTTTTCTGCTTCTGTCGTTTTGAGCCCTTGTTGACATATAGAGCATGAGGCGAAAAGGTAGACAAAGTGTCTTGACTTCTTCGATTATCTTCTTGCAGCAACATAGTGATAACTCTGGTAAGAGTTAAATATGAGTGTGTCATGATGATTATCACCTAGTTCTCATATGTAGAGGGTAGGCTTGAAAGCAATGTCATAATTGCCTCTTGATCGTCTATGATTGATCTGACAACGACCATCTGTTGCAAGAGATTCTTAAACTTGTTAATATGATTTTGAAGAGAATCACCATTTGACATCTTGAGTGTGAAGAACTTCCTTCGAAAATGTAACTTAGTAGTTACGTCTCTCACATCATATATTAAGCTCAGGATGTCCCAAACTTCTTTTGAAGTTTTAGCTTCAGCTATGTGGCCAATTTGAGTATTTGATATATTGAGGATAATAAGCACGAAAGCTTTACCATCATTCGATTCCATTTTGAGTCTTCTATGTCGTTTTCAGTTTTCACTTCGATACATGTAACAACATCCCACAACTCGTTGGCGATTAGCAAAGTCTTCATCTGAAATTTCCACAAATGGTAATTGGATCCATTCAGCTTGTCTGCGATAAGACCGGCTTTACTTTGAGAATCCATCTGGAACTTAGTCCGTCGATTGTATCGATGACACTAAGATGTAGTGATGCCAACAATAGGAAATCAATTCTCTGATACTGAAAGGATGAAAGGAACTGTAGAATATGATATCAATTTGATATCATGAAAGATATCAAGTATTAGAGCTTTTTGCTTTGATATCAAAATAGTGTTAGGCCCTGAAGAAGAATCAATGCTTTGATACCATGTCGGAAATAAGTGAGTAATGGAATGCGGAAACTTCTACTTCCAATGCATGACTATGCCTATCAAAATTGAACAAAGCAGTAGTGATGGAAATTACGTCCAATCTTTAGCAACTAGCTTTTGCTAGATACTAAGTGATTACATAGCCAAACATAAAGTATTGAATTCTCAGACAATTTCTATCAGTTACAAAAGCAATACAGAAATTCATGCATTCTGACACAAACTGAACGCAATAAGGAAATAGTATTGATTCACAAAAACAAGATCAGATGCTAATGAGTGCAAGACAATAACAGATAGCAATCTGTCTCTGAGTAACTAAGAATAAGTTTGAAATAAGTAACTTTTCTGATAAGCAGTAGCGCAATAAGAACTCTAAAATAAATCTTTAAAATACTGAGCTACAATGCTCAAGAGAGTTCAAGCTTAAAAGCTTGATAGAGAGCTAACAACAATACTTTTGGATTGTGAACGATCTGCTTGATGAGAGCACATGAAGCATCATGTAATAACAGTCAACTCTTTCACAATTCACAATGTTGATTCAGACTTGATAATGAGATGCATGAACAGCTGATTTATACTAAGTGTTTAGGTCTTCAAATGCGACTACCAGTTGACTGGAGTCCGTTGGCATTCATCCAGAAAACAACGATGGGCTCCGGCAATCCACTTTGAGGTTGTCCATGATGTGAAGGTGATTCCAGGAGCCTCCCATCAGTGTAATGGACCCACCAAATTCACCTATAAGTTGGCTGAATTCGATTCATTCCTCACTTGTGCTAGCAAAGCTCTTGCAAATTTTTCCTACAACCAAAGCCTTCCAAACTTCCTGAACTGCTTTCTGATATACTTTCACGCATCTTACGTTTCATTTCTGATCATCATGTCTTCTACTGATACTTCCCAGTCTCCGCGTTATACTATATATTGTGATGTCCCATCTGCAATGGACATCATGATCCTTCCTAGCACAAGCATGGTCACTCAGTGGATGACCCTTGCGGAGCCTCTGCTCACTGCAATGGGTATTCACGAGAGAGCCTTTTCTGGCAGAATCAACATGGATTTCATCACTCTTGCCTACAATACGTGGAAGGAAGAGAAATCCAGATTTTATATTGCTTTTCAGGGAGCAACACACAAGGTGCACGTCACTGAGGCCGCCCTTGCAGCCATAGGTATAGCGTCCGGTACACAGGCCTCACCCAATCACAAGCAGGCCAAACATGCCATCAAGCCTTACATTGACCTCACCAATGACCTGCACTGGACCAACGACGGATACCTCCTTGAAGTCGTCACTGAGCCTATCATACATGCTGCTACTTAGCTACTGAACAGCTTCCTGATGGTTGGCAACCTCATAAAAGACCGCATCACTTCACATATCCTCCATAGGATAGTTGACTCCTATACTAAGTTGGCCAAAGCCCCTCTTGAACCATATAACTGGTTCAAGACTGTTTCTAGTGAGCTCAAACGAGCTATTAAGGGCAATACTAGGCAGCAGTTCACTGCTGGCTCTTTACTGTCTCTTCTAGCCGCTTCTCACCTGGAAAACAAAATTCATGTCTTCCACCTGGATTCTGTGCTTTCGGTCTATGAAGAAGCACTAGCCGAGTCGTCTCACCAGGCCTCGAGTTCCCATACTCGTCGTTCTCCACGCAGCGAGATCGTCATTCCTGACTCGCCTTCCACATCACGACGTCGCACTAGGCATACATCGTCAGCTGCGCTTCCACCCCCTACTACTGTTTGTACTGAACTTCCTATTCCCCCCGCCTCTGATGCTTCCCTCACCTCTGCTTTCACACAGGGACAGTCTGTGATCATTGGGGCTACCATTCCCATCACAGCTGCCCAAGCCGCCTCACCTCCGCACACCGAAGCTACTTCACCAAACACGTAGTTTTTCATGGATATGTTCGATGATTCCGACCCCCTTGGGGCCACCGAAATGTTTGAAATGCCCTAGAGCCTTGCGCGCTTTGACCTCCAATCCCCTGGAAGAGGATTCGAACAGATCCATGACACTACTGTCGGTGTTGAAGATGTAAGCCAACAACCTCACACTGAAGATAGCCCAGCCGCACTTCGGGTCGACAAAGCTGTGAAATCACCGAAGTAGTTCGATGCCACTGTGCCTGAGGGTTTCGAGGATGAAGTCAGTTCTGAACAAAAATTTGCAGGCATGTACAATACTGTGAAAATAGGCTATAAAAATCTCGGCGAAGGTTTCTAGGAATCTGAACTTATCAGGCAAACGTTTTCCAGGGCTGGCGAAGGATGAACCTTCGCCCAGGAGGGTCCTTCGCTCAATTCCTATCATAAATGTATTTTTTCACAATCTAAACCTATGGACAATCTAATTTGAACATTTTCAGATCATCTAGCAGTCGACAAAGGTTTATAATAAGGTTAAGGTGCTCGGCGAAGGTTCCCAAAATGGCATATTCATGATCCTTGAACAAGGCATAGTGTGGGAATATCCTGGACTACCGCCTTTGAATAGCTGTGACATGCGGCAGAGCGCCCCGAATGAAGTGAGGGAGTTTGTATTCCGGAATCTGCTTAAGCTTCACGAATCATCTGGAATAATTGTCAATTATGTCTATGAAATCGAAGGACAAGCCCTAGATGCAGCAAGAACTGGAGCGATCAACCCAAATAACGTACCAATCTATCCATTAGGGCCAATACTTCCTTCCAAGTTCTTCAGGGGCGGATTCGCTGATCAGAAAGCATTTTCAGAGACAGATAGTGAGTACCTGCAGTGGTTGGATGCGCAAGCAACCTCTTCAGTTTTATACATCTCATTCGGTAGCGTAGCTATTCTGAGCGCTCGTCAGATCCAAGAGTTAGCCAAAGCTTTGGACGCCTGCCAGCAAGCATTCCTTTGGATTTTAAGACTGCCGCGATCTGCTACAGAAGCCACTGAACTTCCAGAAAGTTTCCTTTCTCGAACCCATAGCCGTGGCCTGATCATCTCTACCTGGGCTCCCCAGTTGCTCATACTCTCTCACCCCTCTACAGGTGGCTTCCTGATCCACTGCGGTTGGAACTCCATCCTAGAGAGCATCTGCAGCGCAGTGCCAGTGCTGCCACTGCCTCAATAAGCAGACCAATACCTGAACAGCTGGATGGTGACAGAGCAGTTAAAGGTGGGAGTGAAGCTGCACAGGGGAGCAGACGGTATCGCAGAGAGTGGGGCTATAGAAGGAGCAGTGAGGGAGCTGATGCAAGGAAAGGAAGGACGAGCTGTGAGGTGGAGAGCTAGAGCAGTGAAGGAAGAGGCAGCAAGGTCTTGGCAGGTGGCTCCTCTTACACTGCCTTGCATGCTTTTATTCAAGCAGCAACAACTACTTTTCTTTGATTGATGTCTCTGTGAATTAGCCCAACCAGAATGCATTGATCTTCCTGTGAATTAGCCCAACAAGAAAGTTATTGAATACCACAAAGGCCTTGCCACAATGGCCATAGTTCTCATATATAAATGCATGAATGCAAAATCCAATATTGAATATAATGTAAATAGTTTTTTATTTACAAATGTGTAACAAATGAAACATTGTGATACCTTCTCTCTCTTTCCCTAAAAAAACTCTGACTTTGATTCATGTGTGCAAATGGGTAGGGACATGACAGGATTCACATAAGACATTCATAAATATATTGTCTGATTTCAGAATTACAATCAATGACCTTTATTTTCTTTTGATTACATCCCTTACTTATTATGGAATGAGCAAGACATTCTGCCAGTAAGGAGTAAAATGAAGACTTGCAACCTTGTAGTAAAATGCAATATGTAAATGTGGGGGGCAAGTTGTGTAGTAGTATAAAGTAGTAGCCTATGAAAAACATCATCCATTCTTATCCTAAAGAAAATAGACTCATAGGAAACAATTTCACATTAAATACTGGACTTCACAATAATTGGTCTTTATAGGATTCTTGGAATGCCACATAGAATGCTTTGTAATTCAAGTACGATGACTACTTTGCATTGCAAGTAGATTATGGTAGGGTTTTAATATTTGTAGTAGTTGCAAATAATAAAAAGTTTTGGTCTCCTTGAAAAATATTATCAATAACTAATTGCAAAATTTACCTCTCATGATACAAATATCAAACAATTCTTACATTAAACATAAATACCAACATGTCCTAATCATAAATAACATCTAAAGTAAATGTACTCGTAGCGGTGGGGTGAGTGTATGCCACACCACCACTATTGCTCTATCAATGATGAGTATGTGGTTAGTGCTAGTTTAGACTTAGAGTTAGTCTTGTATAGGCAACTAATCTAAGTTAGATTACCTATCATTGTGTTCTAACCTTTCTTGATAGGCGGAGGGCAGCTCACCGTCTATTCGCTACACTCTACACAAACATCTTCTCTACTCCAGTTTATTAGAAATGAATGATCATTCAAAATGTCATTTTTCATTTTCAGAGATGATCGACTCAGAATCAATAACTTTTATACTGGGTTTTGATCACGGTTAATACTTTTTTGAGATCTCAATATCCCAAACACCAAACTGATGCTTATTATAAAAGCATTCGGATTGAACAGTAGAGTGGTCATTTACCAACATGAAATAATTTTCGGCTCTAAGAACTAAATGCAAGGAAAAAACATGAATCCAAGAGAATTGGATAGATCATACAAAATGTTTTTATGTCGAAAAAACAGACAAAAGAGGATATTGTGGTGATACTCTTTGTCCATTCCATGCAAATTGGTTGCCAAAAAGCAATATGGTATTTCATCAATCTCTTTTTCAACCATCATTTTTTTTTTCATGGGAATATAAGTTGTAGACTGAAGCTAACAAATAGATTTAATTCAACAATCTTGGATCTATAATGATGCAACAAGTTGCTGAACATGACATCCTCAATCAAGACTACCTAATCGAGGTGATCAAGCTGATCAAACAAGCGTCCTTATTTTTTAGGACAAAAATGTTTAAGTAGGGGGGGAGTCATGTACTTTTAGTACATCGGGTTTATCAATGCAATATAATACTCATTGTAATCTTTGTTTGGCCCAAAAGGAGCAGATTTTGAAAAAAAACAGAAAAAAAACCATAAAAATTCAAAAAACCTTGTAAAACCAAATTTTTTTTGCAGAACTGCTCACAAACTCTCGCCTGACCTCCTGTAGCTAGTTCTCACAGAGACAAGCTCACAAATGAATCTACGAGAGCTACTTTTCAGTTTAACACCTTCTGCGAGAGTTCCCAAGATCCAGAAGAGCAAAATCAAAGGTAGAACCCTCGCAAACATTATTTTTTTCATTTTTTTGTGGCAACTACTTCTCGCCTGACCTCCTATAGCTACATCTTACTGAGATAAGCTAACAGACCAGTCTGTGAAAGCTAAGTTTTTCCCAGTAAGTTGTAAAGTGGGTTTTAGTGCCAAAAAAAGAGGAAAATCAACAAAAATAAAGAACCCTCGCACAAGTAACTCTCGCTGACTGTTCCATTGTTTTCAGAAGGTCAGTGATTCAGTTTGTGAGAGTTAGTTCGAAGTATTGATGGATCTATAAGCTAAAAAGTGGTCAAAAACATCATCAGACATCAACAACTTCCAGATCTACGAGAGTTAACCTTCGCCACATTGTACAGAGCCAGGCCAGATCCAGCTCCAGTGAAGAGTGCGAAAGTTACTTCCTAGTAGATCTTCAGAAATCAGAGTTTTTGTTTGCAATACGATAGAAAGAACTCTTGCATAGCCAACCCTCATATAGCAACTCTCGCAGATATGATCAATAACAAGACTCGTTTGTCAGCACCGTTCATGTGAGCATTGGAGTATTCGCTCCTTTGCAATTCAGCATCCCAAAATCCTCTAGGATTTTCTGGGTGTATCTGGACTGGTGAAGGTACAACTTACTTCCCTCATAGTCCCTTTCAATTTGCAAGCCAAGGTAACACTTGGCTTCTTCCAGATCCACAATCTCGAAATGTTTCGAGATGTCTTTTTTCACTTCAGCAATCAGCTTTTCACTCTTGCAGAGTATCAGAGTGTCGTCCACATATACAGCCACAATAATGATCTTACCGTCTGTAATTCTCACATACACATTGGAATCAGCCATCAGTGGCTTGAATCCCAATGATTTCAGAGCTTGATCCTTCTTTTTGTACCATTGTCGAATTGACTGTTTCATATCGTAGATACTTCTATGCATTCTGCATGCATAATTAGGAAATGAATTCGAGACGTATCCTTGGTCTAACCATGCAAGAAGGCTGTCTTCTCATTCAAATGTGGATCACGAGGTCATAAGCAGTTGCATCTGCAAATAACAGACATAGGGACGAATGTTTGATGACAGGAGAGAAGGTTTCAGAGTAGTCAATACCATATCTCTGAGAAGATCCCTTCGCTACTAGTCTTGCCTTGTATTTCGAGACATTCCCATCTGGTCCATACTTGAGCTTGAAAACCCATTTGCATTTGACAATCTTGCGCTTATGTGGTAATGGCTGCAACGTCCATACTTGGTCCTGCGACTTGAAAATCTTCGTTTTCGTGTTCGTCTCCTGCTCCCTCTGTCACTGGTGGCAAATCATAGTACTGTCTTTCCAGAGCCTCATAGTTGACAGGATCACCATTGGACATGATCCTGCTCTCATCAAATCTGACATCTCTCACTGTCTTCACAGTGTTCGTGTCTGGCATGTAGACTCTGTAGTATGACGAATTATTGTCATAACCTACCAGAAATCCCTGTTCAGCTTTTTCATCAAGCTTCTTTCGAAGCTTATCAAGAATATGTGCATAAGCTGCACAGCCAAAAATTCTGATGTGAGACAGGTTGGGCTTTCTACCCCACCATAATTCGTGTGGTGTCATGTGAGGGACACCAGACTTCCCTGTCCTATTCTGGATGTATGCAGCTGTAGCTACTGCTTCAGCCCACAATCCCCTTAAAGCCTTCGAGTAGGCCATCATGCATTTGACAGCTTCTATCAAGGTCCTATTCTTCCTCTTTGAAACATCGTTGTGCTACGGAGTGTAGGCTGCAGTCCTTCTATGAATGATGCCACGATCATTGCAGAAGTCAGTGAAGCAATTCGAGATGTATTCGCCACCTTGATCTGTCCTGATCTGTTTCACTTTGTTGCTTGTGCATCTCTCTGTCCAATTCACATATTTTGTGAATTTATCAAGTGCTTCTGATTTATTCTGAATGAAGTACACTCTGGCAAATTTACTATAATCATCAATGAAGGTTATGTAATATTTTGAGCCTCTTACTGAGATCACATTGAAAGGCCCACATATGTCAGAATGCACTAACTCTAGAATCTTGGTCGTTCTGTAGGAGTCTTTAACAAATGGAGTGCGTGACATGTTACCCTTTAGACATGCATCACAGGTGGTTGAACTGGTTGCATTTGAGATGGTGACCCCTGTTATTGTTCCATGATGGCTTGCTTGGTAAATTGCCATTAAGTTCATGTGGCATAGTCTCTTGTGCCACAGAGTGTTTGGCGAATCATCATGAGTCTGATGCACCTGATTTATAGGCAGGCGTACCTTCAAGTGACTCTAGATTACCTTTTCTTCTGTCTTGAGTGATCGAGGTACTGGTACTGGCGTCAACTACGTTGCATGCTTCGTCTAAAAACGTCACACGCATCCTTGCATTAGCTATCCTTGCCACAGAAAGCAACTCTTGCTGGAGTATAGGCACGAACATAATGTCTTCGAGTCGTCTGTCTCTGCCATTGGTGTTGAGCCACAATGAACCAATACCATTCACTTGATGTTTGGATCCATCTCCAAGAACAATGAATCTTGAAGGATCTGCACTTCTGAAATCAGACATGATTCGTCTTGATGTCATGAAGTGTGAAGTGGCTCCTGAATCTAGGATCACCTGATGTGTGTCAGACGTTGATGCTGCACACATATCTGCACAAATATAGGCGGTCAAACAATTTCTGTTTGATCTCTCTTCTCCCAGTTTTGAGCTCTCAGGCTCCTCGACATAGGATAAACTATTACTGTCCTCTTGTCTGTTCTGTGCTGATTTGTTTTTTGGGTCAGGCGACAATCGATGGCTGCATGACCCTTCTTGTGGCAGTGGATACACTCAATTTTTGGATTGAGCCAGCGCATGTATCAACTGTGTGCCCATCTCTTTTGCATCTCACGCAAGTCTTCTTTTCTCCACCTTGCTGTTTCGACCTCCCTTTGCTCTTCCAGTTGCCTTTGTTGGTCCCCTCTGCTTGCTGATCACGATCCTGCCTTTGATTCGACTCCCTCTTAGGCTTAAATTGTTTCTTGGATTTTTCTTTGTTGCCATAGAGGGCTTGGTTAGAACCATCCTTGTGATCAAGGTGTCTTCGACTTCCTCTCGAATCTCGACAATCGCCTTTTCGAGGGTCATTGTAGGATCTTTCGCGAGCAGGGTTCTGGTTGTCCGAAAAGATCTGGGTAAGGCTCTCAATAGGTAAGTGAGCTACTTCTCATCTGACACTGCATTCTCTGCTATAGAGTTATGTAGTGATAGAAATAGGTCCTTCATCTTCCTTACAAAAGAAGTGAGGTCTTTCCCATCCCACTGTAGATTTGTCAGTTGATCTTCCAGCATCATTATTTGACTTCTTGATCTCATTTGAAATATCGTGAGCAGTGTATCCCACTAGCTTTGGAGAGTGTAGCCAGGTCAAGTGTGAGACTATCTTCGATGGAAGATGATAGCAAGGCTACTGCCTTGTCATTTTTCTCCCTCCACTCGCGTAGCTCTTTGTTTGATGTTGTAGGCATCTCCTCTGTGCCATCCACCCAGGGGAATAAACCTTCACCCTTGAGTATCAATGATGTCTTAACTTTCCAAGCTAGAAAGTCATTGTTTGAATGCTTGGCCTCTTGGATTTGATAGTCTTTGGCTATGTCGGATTATGACAAGGTAGACTCTGATACCACTGATGAGAAACACAGCAATTCGGATGGATTTCAGATATGATTGCTGATCACTGCCAGCTGTATCATTCCTGCAGTCCTCGAGAATGTAGACAGACACTGCTGATCTACGTTTTAGATTAACACAACATTCAACAAAATTCAAACCAAGGTGTGGAATTAAATGAACAAGTGAATCAGACACACGAATAACAATAGACTAATTTTCATTCAAGATCAGACAAGATAAGAGTGATATGTGCACAACGGCTACAAAAATCATCTATTGATTTTTTTGATTCTTCAAGCACTGCATGCAGATCCACACAGTGCGTTGGCTTGAGAGAAATACAGTTCTCTCACGAATTCATGTCTCGCTTACTAGCGGACTTGTGGATCTACAGATCCTATGCATAATTGTCTCGCACATAGGCGGACTCGTATTTTGTATTTCCGTCTTTTTGCTTACTAGCATTACACTTCTTCCTAAGAGACAACAAAGTTCCTTCGATCGGAGCTTTGGGGAAGAGAATTCATGAAAAATCTTGCAGTTTTGGTGGTTTAGGGGAAACTATCGGTGATGGCCTAATAATTTACTGTGTGAACAACCATTTTGTGCAACGGGTCTTGCATGGGAATGTAAAGAGCAGTGATGGAGAACCATGGCAATTTATAAGAGCAATTTGGGTGGAAATCAATGAGATTTCAAAAATTTCTGGCTTTGTGGGGTGTTGGTGGTTTTCTCAGAAAAGCAGGCTGTTCGAAAGCAATATCGCACCAATTAACATGCTGTAAATTGCCTCACTAAGCTAGACGTAGGGCGACCACATCCAGGTAGGAGGCTATAAGAAAAATCTCAGTATAAGACTGAGTATAGTCCAAGAAAGCTTCTTCTTCCCATGAGATAGGGTTTTTGAGTGTAAGACCATGGATCTCTCTTTGAACATAGTTGTTTTATTTGCTGTGAGTGGTTGTAGAGGGGCGCCCTAGGACAAGGAAGTTTGTTTCCAGAGGCCATAGACAGCCGCATGACAACAAGTGAGATAGATCTATTTTTTCTTCAAGCGAAAAACCCTTCTGCCATAGCCAAGGGAGCTTGGAAACCTTCAGAAGAAGAGAGAGAAAGGCCGCGAGCAGGGCCTCGCGCACCCTCATCTAGGCCATAGCGTAGCGTTTGGGAGGTGCCTAGCAGCTGAAAGTAAGTGTCTCAACGAGCAGATGGCATGGTGTTCGTCGGATCGGATGGATTAACCCTTGATGGTCCAGATGCATTTTTCGGGGAGGAAGTTGGACCACAGGATGGGAGGATAACCATTGGATTAGTTTGAAGGGAGTTGAAGGGCCGTATGCATGGCAACTTCATAAAAAATTTCAATGTGAAATCCATTGAAGGGACCCGACATTTAAAGTCACTAGTTCTTCATTAAGAAACTTCAGTTTGAAGTTGTAGTCCAGAATGCAAGCTAATTCTTTGGAAGGGCCTATCCTTGGATAGAAGGCACCTATTTTGGCCATCCTTGGGCCAAAATGACTTCTGAAACTGGCTGCTCAGAGCTAGCAGACAGAGGGATCACAGAGCAGGGAGAAATGTGTTTTGGGGAGTTTTCATCACCATTTCATAGAGCGGAGTGCGGGTGACCTAGTGATGGGCTACATTCGCCGTTTGGGTACCGTAGGGCCATTTTGGGGTTATTTTTGGTTGGTGAAACCTACTACAAGGCGGTACAATAAGGCATTATCACTTCTAAATCATTATTACTTTCTTCTGACAGGGTAACAGGGTGTTTGGAAGCGGTAAATGTGGTATGGGGGCGGATGATAGCAGAATTGTGTGGAGAAAGCTAATTTTGGCGACGGAAGTGTAGTTTGGTGACATGACTACTCATCATTGGCGACAATTTTGAGAGGGCAAGCAATCACAGGTGAGAGATAGGCATGGTATGCCGGTCACAGGTGTAAAATTCTTGTGATCAGTTTCAACTCTTGGGGTATGAACCAACCAACGTCAGGTGGCATTTTGGAGGAACGCTCTCACAGATATGATCGGCAGTGACAATGTCGAATCAGGTGATAGTTGCATTGACACACACATCTGTAGCTTGGAAATTTCTCGTTCGGAAGGAAATATGGGCTAGCTTGGAGGTACACACATATTACAGGTGATGGAAGTGCAAGGTGGTGCCAGTTGGAAGCCATTGGGCAAGATAGCGAACTTGCATTGAACGAACTGTGTGGGATACACAAGAGATGAAGAATGGGTCAATAATCACACTTTTGAAATGTGATTGCTACAAACTTTCATGAATCCTTCTACAATATACTCCATCTCAGAACGTTGATTGAAAATGTTTATGTTTATAGAATTGTGTTAAGCAAAGATTTGACTAGTAGCTGCTCCGAGCTAGTGATCTTTCTTAGTTGGAATTTTTATCTAGCAAAGTCTGTTTTTTTGCATATGAATTGAAAACTTTGTTTTTTTGCATGTGAATTGCAACATGATTTTTTTAAAAGATGTTCAATTTTTTATTACGGTTTAAATAATAAAGATCATAGCAAATGTCTTTCTGACTATTTTTTTGGGTGCAGATGCTATTGCAATGACAGAATCCCAATATCGGCTCTGATCATCTTGTCGTAGCTCTCCGCCCAACCCATCATGTAGTGACCAGTCTATTGAGAAAAGAGTAGCTGACACTAATAGAACGGGCACACGTGCACTCGTCGACACTGGTTTTCCATCCCAGTTGACTAGCTTGCCACCAGTGTTTGAGCAACATGCCACTTCTCCCTTGCACCAGGATGGCCCTGCTACTGTTGATCCTAGCTAGTGCTCCATGTTTGAGAGCTTACTCGATGAGGGACCGGGTGACATTGCTATCATAGTCCCGAGTTTGTTTGGCAAAGAAATTTGTACGAATATATTATAGGTACTTTGTTTCCTATTGCCATGTACGATTGGTCCTAATCTGGTGTTTGTGAAATCATGTCCGTTTTCTGTGATTCCCTCACCCGGATGTTATTTCCTCCTTTAGACAAAGCAAGGTCAGGCCCCCTCCTTGGGATCCTCTATGTCGCCTAGTAGTGAATGAGGCTATTCGTACCGTCCAAGAGCTAGTCTCGAAATTTGGTGAAACATTCTGTGACTACGGATATCTCAAAGAGCTAGGCATATTTACATCTTGTACAATGAGACTAATTACTACCTTATGAAATGTTATATGATAGTGCAAACTTGAAAAAAATATTGCTATCTTACAATATGCCATTACTGTATTGCAAGACAACTCATCCTTGAAGACTAAAGCTTCTTCTACTTCTTATAGCTTCAAAATAACATGCCATAAATCAACTACTAATTTACGGAAATCAAATAAACCAAATATGGTCAAATACTCATGCAATATCTCCATTGCACACACAATGACACTAAAATTGCCTAATGTGCAGACTCTCAAACTTATTTCATCACTTGTTAAAATAACTAGCTACCTTGCATCTAAATTTAATCATGTTTTTGCTAGATAAGTTGTACTTACATACATTTTAGAGCCTTAGGCTAAATCAAGCATAGGGGGTAAGTTTGGGCTGTACACCCCCCCCATTCCGGCTGCCCCAGCCACCGATTCCCGAGTCTTGATGTTCGGGAACCGGCTCCTGGCCCCCGGGCATTGCTCTCGACTCCCTGCGTCTGCTGACTGTTGGAGTGCCACATGGCAACCTCGAGTATATCCCATCCGCAAAGGGGTTGTCACGTGAGCCATACAAGTGGAACCTCCCCCATTAACTTGCATGTGTGTGGGTGCCCACGAGAGATAGCGCATGTGTTGGTGCTTGGGACCAGTGGGTGCTGGTGCCCGGGATGAGTGGTCTCCCGGGATAGGTGTAGCCAACGACATGCGGGTGGTGCCCAAGAAAGGGTGGGCATTGGCACTCGAGACAGGTGGGCACTTGCACACGGGACACATGGCATGGCTGGCACACGGGTGCCTTGGACTTTGCTGCTCGGGAAAAAAAGTTCTTGGGCACTTGTGGGTAGGACCCCAGCGGACACAAGTTATTGGCTCTCCGGCATCCAGGTGGTACGTGGCGAGAGCGGGGGTACATCCATGTGCGCACTTTGTGCTTGTGCGCAATGTATCCCTAGACCATTTTAGATAAGATTAACATCATTATGGCAAGGCATTTATGGTATAACACAATGTTCTTGTTCAATTTCTTTCGTCCTTGCAAAAGTAGATAAAGTACTTTAAGACCAAACAAACATTCCTAAGCCACGTGCAAGAAATATCTCAATTGTACAAGCCATATGAAATGAACTAATTTCTTTTCTACCAAGCACGTATTCCCAGGTATTGAAAATGCCATGTAATTCAGACTTCACAACAATTCTGAGAATCATCTCATTCTATTCTTTTGAGGAGCACCTATGTGCCACTCAAATTAAAACACTGCACTTATCCTCCTTGTCTTCAATACGAACTGCACTCTTCCTGTATGTTGCATCCTATGATATATAAAATATATTGGGAGTGTGCTGTTTCCATAGGTTGCTTTGCTCTCAGTATTTGAGGTGGCCATGGCTTGTGAGCAGGTTCAAGCTCAAGCTCCTCATGCTGTACTTGTCCCTTTTCCTGCTCAAGGACACATCATCCCAGCACTAGAGTTTGCACAGACGCTGGTCTCTCAAGGCTTCATCATCACCTTCGTATGTGCAGAGCACAGAATTGCAAGGATTAGAAAGAGCCATGGTTCGGGATTCAGTCCTGGTATTCGACTGATAGGACTTCCAGACGATGTGCCAGTTGAAGAGCACGACATAGATCAAGGGACCGATAGCCTTCAGGCGACTATTAGAATGTCAGAGAATATGGCTCCAGCCTTTGAGCAAGTGGTGAATGGGCTCATCGAAGGTTCAAAGAAGGAGACTTCTGTTCCTCCTCCACTGTGTATAATAGGAGATTTTTTTGCTGGATGGTCACTAGATATAGCCAAGAAGCTTAAGATCCCACGATATGCGTTCTACACTTGCGGATCTACATGTCTTGCTGTTATGTTGTATCTACCTCGTTTCATTGAACAAGGCATAGCTCCCGTGGCTCCCGAAACTAGGGATATCGTCATTCCTGGACTACCGCCGTTGGATAGCTCTGATTTGCCAGGGGACTGGCGGCAGAGCGCCCCGAAGGAGTGGAGGGAGTATACATTCCGCAACATATTTAGGCTTCACGAATCACCCGGAATAATTGTCAATTCTTTTTATGAAATCGAAGGAGAAGTCATAGATGCAGCAAGAACTGCAGCCATCAACCCAAATAAGGTGCCCATCTACCCACTAGGCCCGATACTTCCTTCCAAGTTCTTCAGGGTCGTACCCACTGATCAAAAAGCATTTTCAGAGACAGATATTAAATGCCTGCAGTGGTTGGATGCGCAAGCACCCTCTTCAGTCTTATACATCTCATTCGGTAGCATAGCTATTCTGAGCATTCGTCAGATCCAAGAGTTAGCCAAAGCTTTAGATGCCTGCCAACAAGCATTTCTTTGGAATTTAAGACTACCAGCTGCTACAGAACCCATTGAACTTCCAGAAGGTTTCCTTTCTCAAACCCATAGCCGTGGCCTGATCATCTCCACCTGGGCTCCACAGTTGCTCATCCTCTCTCACCCCTCCACAGGTGGCTTCATGACCCACTGCGGTTGGAACTCCATCCTAGAGAGCATCTGCAGCGGGGTGCCCATGCTGCCACTGCCTCAATTCGCTGATCAATACCTGAACAGCAGGATAGTGACAGAGCATTTCAAGGTGGGAGTGAAGCTGCAGAAAGGAGCAGATGATTTCGCAGATATTGGGGCTATAGAAATAGCAGTGAGGGAGCTGATGCACGGGGAGCAAGGACGAGCTGTCAGGAGGAGAGCTAGAGCACTGAAGGAGGAGGCAGCAAGGTCTGTAGCAGAAGGTGGATCTTCTTACAACGCATTACATGCTTTTATTCAAGTAGCAAGAACTACGCATACACACACGTGATCTCTATAAGTGGTCGTTGCCCACTTTTCTGCATTGATGTCTCTGTGAAATAATTGAACGAAAAAGTTGTGATTCATAAATATCACAAAGGCCTTTTATAATCAGAGATAGTCTTGATTTGAAAATGCATGAATTGCAAAACTTAATATTGAGTAAGATTGAGTAGAAATTAAATAGGTATCTTGTAAGACATGAATTTGTAAGAAAAGCAATGTTGTGCCATTTTCTCTCATACCTTGCAATAACTTTGATTCTATATTGATTAGACTCTAGAGTGATCCGTGATGGTAAAAATTTAAAACCTTTATTTGTGTCGATTGGATTAGCTCTTGGTGTACTTCAGGTTTGATTGTTGATCATAGTAATTCGTGTGGCTGCTTTCCAAATTCCACTTCACCCGTTCTGATCATTTTAACTTATTTTATCAATTTATTATACTATAGTTTAATGTGGATCTAATTTTATAATTAGCTTAGCAAATTTAAATCAATCATAATATTACTAGAGCTTAGGTTATGCCCATGTAGCTCAAACTCAATGCAAGGTGCATGGAAATATCTGCATGAAACGAGTCTTGCAGTGAATGCTAAAAAATGTCGTGTCTAGTATGATGCATAATAGTGAGGTGTGTGGTTGTCACAATGCATTCTTGCACATCTCTGTCCTTTTGGTCTGCAACTCCCATGTGTAAATGATGGGGTCAATTTCGGCTACATCTTCCAGGGTTGGATTGGCTCCCTCCAAGAAATGAAGTAAATGTTGGAGGGTTTGCAGATCCCAAGGCAATCATAACCCTAGTTAATAAGTGAGAGGAATTTGGCACCTTGTGTGTGTAAGTCCAACCCAATGATCACATAGTTATTTGATAATTAGAAAGTCAATGAAAGGACTTTAGGTTGCGGGACTTTTAATGTCGCAGGGCCTAAATGTCAAGTTAGTGAATAAAATAGGGGTTCCCACCAAAATTGGTTCAAATTCAATTTCAAATTGGTTCCTTCCAATTATCCACTCTTTTTTAAGTTTGAATAGTTAGGGAGGTAGAAATGGGCCAAATGGATTTTGAGGCCAAGGCCCTCCTCTCTACTATAAATAGGGGCAAACTCAAGTTGTTCCTCATGTTCAAATCTTCATTTCAATATAAGCAGATTGGCTCTCTTATGGAATGGATTTGTGAATGTCCTTGCTCTCTATCCTTTTCCCTCCATCTCTCATGCTTTTGTTGTATTTGCTAATTGTTGGATCTGAATGTTATTGGGATTGTATGTTCTTATGTTTTTTGTGAGAGAGAAAGAGAGAGAGAGAAGCAAGTATCTATCTCATTGTGGATCGTAGGGTTAATAGATCGTGCAGTTAATGTTGTAGTGTTAATGCTTAGGGTTAATGGATGTTAGAGTTAGATGTGGATCTTCCATACATGTTGAATTTTGAGATATGTTATTGCTCTCATGGGAACGAACCTACGCATGACAACTAATTTCATCTTCTTGATGCTTGAGTGCTTGGATCTTGGGTTGAAAATAGGCTAGGAAATCAAACCCATTACAATTTTGGCGCTGTTCTCGGGAAGCTACACCAATTTTTTAGATTGCAGCATTTTTGGTAAATGATTAGCTTGCATTAGGCATCTTGTTTTGGCATGATTAGGATTAAAATTGCACATTAGGATTAGATTGAGGGTGATTTTGCTTGATTTGAGTGGATATTCTTGTTTGAAATCAAATTTGATTGTTGAACATGGATAGTTATTCAGATCACAATTCTTCAGATCCATTTGGATTTGACAAATCAGAAAAAATAATTTATTAATTATGGAGTCGACCCACAAAGCCTTAGACCACCAGCTTCATCATGCATAGTTCATATCAAATGTTACGACATGCATACTCACTCCGTCGATGCCCAAGAGTCACATACACAAAATTATCTTTCATCCATTTGTACAAAGGCCAATCAACTCCATGGATATTACTCCTCTGGAGGTGAAGGGGTCACGATGAAGGCTAGCACTTTAGAGCAAAGCCAAAGAAAAAAGAAAAGTGAGTTATTCTGCTAGATTTGAACAAAAAGGAGGCAAAATCGTCATCAGATCTGATAACTTTTTATCCTCTTACAAGAAACCTTCGCCGAGTTGCATGAAGCTTGAGTTACACTCACAGATCCTTCAGATTAAAGGGCGAAGATTAATTCCCAACAGATTTGCAAAAACATCAGAAAAATCATCAAAAAACACCAAAAAACCCTAAAAATATAGAAAAAGAACCTTTGATCAATTCACTGTTCATAGGGGTGATTCAAATTTATCTACTGCCAAGTCGGCAAAGAATAATACTTAAAATAGAAGGCCAAAGTGATTGTTCATCTAGTACCTTTTGTGAAAATTTATAACTTTCTGCAAAAATATCAGTTCTCTAAAAAAAATATTTGCCTAAACTTTCGCCAGAGTCTATGTCAGTCCCACTTACTATTTTTGATAATCAGTAAGTTGGGCGAAGGTTTCCCGAAAGATCAGTTGTCATATTGTCATATTTTTGTCAAAAAAACCTTTTTTTTGCAAAAATACCAGTAGTAATCTTGATTCTACGCCATAGCTTTTGTTGTGTTTTCTAAGGATTCTAAATATAGTAGTTTATCATTTGTGAGTTTGGCAAAGATTAGATCCATCAGGATCTTCCAAAAAGTCCACTTTTACTCTGAACAAGCGGCAAAAACCCTATTTTTTGTCAAGAAGAACCTTCGCCAGTTCTACCACACATTTATTTGTGTCAGATTTATTCACTATAAAGTCGACGAAGCCATATTTGTCAAGAAATAGCCAAATCAGCGATCTTTTACCAAAAATAGAAGTGAAGAACCTTCGTCGAGTCTGGCTTTGCTAGGAAACCTTCGCCAATACTATTCTTAGGTTTTGATTTACCAGATCTAGCCACTGTCAAATTTTTGATCCATTCTGATATATTTTGATGGAAATTTTGAAAAAATATTCATTTTTAGTGTCGATCACTTGATCAAGATCTATTTCCTAAAAATTAGAAATCTGATTATTTTCAAGTAATACAAATTTTACAGATCTGATCTGATCTGAACTGAGATAGGATTTTTGTTGAAAATTCTAGATCCAATCTCATTGTCTGATTGACTTAATTTGGAATTATGGCTAAACAAGGACCATTGAACCCACCACCAATTATTGTTAGAAGGTCTCCTTGTCTAGATATACTAAAATACAATGGGTTATTTGATCCCATCAGATTTCTCCAGATCTTTTCTGAATCGTGTAGGGTTTATGGAAAAGTTTTTCCACAAGATAAACTTCAGCTATTCCCTATGGTTGGAGCTGCTCAAGATTGGTTTTATAACCAAGATGAAGTAGAACGACAAGATTGGGAAGTGGTTAAAGCCGCTCTCATTACGAGATTTAAGCCCAAAAAATTTATGGAAGATCTCTTCCTCCTAAGTAAAATTAAAATGGGAAAAAGAGAGGAAGTAAGAGATTATATTATTAGACGCGAGCTGAAACGCCATACTAAATATGCTACAATACAAAGCGCTATGGCTGATGCAATTCATGAGGAGGATGAAGATTCTAACGATGAATCAAATGTTGGAATGTTGTCTTATACAGCAGGGCAAACCACGATGACATCTTTTCATAGACGAGAAAAGTCAGATGCAATGTTTGATATTTTGGAGGAACCCAAATTGTGTATCAAACCTACGTTGGATGGTAAAGCTATATGCATAAAAGCATATCAGAATCTATTGGAAATCTCCCATGAAATGTTTTGGCAAGTAATTGCTGAGGCACGTTGTTCCATTGTGTACAAGTTTCATGGAAAACACCGGCACATTCAAGCAACGTGGACATTCTTCGAAAGGGTTGGCCATAATGCGTGGGAGTTTGGAAAAGCATGCATTGCCTCAACCACATCTGCAACATAAATCAAAAGATGGCACTGTTATTTGCGAACATCAATGGTTTTCTCCGCATGCAAAACATCCAAGTGGCGCTTTGGTCCATTGTCTAGCTGCTTGTTGTTGCGCAACAACATAGACAGAATATTGCTCTAAAGGACCACTCTCGTGATCAAGGCTATAGTTCCATTGCTCATTAACACAATGAGGTTCTGCTTCCATTAGATTAGTAGGAGGAGCACTCTGTTCCATTGGAGTTGGCAGAGCTAGTCGTTCTGAAAATCCAAGGCCAAAGTTAAAAGGCTTTCCGTCTGGCCCCTTGAATAAGTAGGTTCTCGATACTGAAGCTTAGCATACCTTTGTTGGATAATTCGAGAATTAAACAAGCAAAAGGTTGTTTCATGGCCCGTAGAATTGCACAAATGACAAATAGTATTCATCATTCGTTGTTTCAACGTTGTACATTCATTCATAGTGTGATTGCCTGCACAAATTGAACACCAGCGGCTAGGAAAAGTCTTTGCAAACTTCTCAGGTTCTTTGTCGCTCTACCATGGAAATCTTTCAAGGCTTTGATCTTTTTATCAAGTTGAGACTGCATCTTTTCCAACTGCATCTGCTGCTTTTGACCCAATTTCTCGAACTCGTCGATAATCTTCTCCATAATAGAATTGATATTCGTTGATGCATTTGAACATCTGCAATAATTGATTATGTTTGTCAGCTCCTCATTTTCTCCACACACCTAGTCGCAAGTCTTCACATTCTTTGTAGGTAATTTGTCGAATGCACAACTTACTACAACATGGTTGCATCAATGTTTCCCTTATATTTTCTGACGATAAAACATATTATGTCTTTTTTGGTGCAGCATAAACAAGCACACGTTTTCTTTGAGACTCTGAGTAGTTCCAAAGGATGTTGAATCTACTTGAGGCTCTCTTTGTAGATCTTCCAAAAGTTCATCTGCTTGTGACCATCCTGATCTTGCAGGATCTTTGTCATATTAGCATCATATAATATGTTGCCTGTGTAATCATGTTCATCGAAATCGAATTCTCAAAAATCTGAATTATGTCTTTTGGATACATTTGCACTTGCGAAAATTGACAATTTCGATGTACGCTTTGTTTTGAATGCTGATTTCCAGAATTGACGTCTTTTATTTTTATTATCAAGAGCTTCTCCAACACCCTCCACACCTGTAAGGAATATCTGAGTTATATGCTGATGCAGATATATTAGTGCGAGTGACTACATCCTCGACATCTTGTCAAGATACCCGAAATTATAGCTACTTGTTCTTGACATATTACGAATCATGAGAAATATCTTTGATTCTTGTCAAGATATCCGAGTTATAGT
>MU831554.1:105000-188814 GCA_029204225.1 Diphasiastrum complanatum | reverse complement strand
GTAGCTACAAAACTTTGGTTCTTCATCATTGATTGTGAGGAGAGCTACACATATTTATGGAGTTTGAGGTAGCTCGAGGTAGAACCACACCCATCCATCATTTAATGACATCTAAAGTGAAAACTAGAGTCTATGTGACATTTGCCACTTCTCATGCATGAAACTCTACCAACTTTTTCCAAGTGTGCTAGTTCTAACTAACAAAGTACAAATCATCATGCATGTGTCCATTACACTTTGTGCATGCCTTGCATGTCACTATGGATCACTTACAATTAATGCATGTGAATCTTCAACTTTTAACCTGAACCAAGTCAACTTCAAAAGAAGGTCTACTTTATTTTTTGACTAGGCCTCAGTGTTTGCCAAATACCACAATTCTTTCCAAATTTATTGCAAAACCCTAAACCAAAAACCAAACAAAAAACTGTGCCATTTGGACCACCACATTATTCGTCTCTGACCAATATTTTGGCAAAAAAAAAAAACAAACAAACAAATAGTCAAGTTACCAAAGAGTCCAAGAGGCCTACTTGCCCAATCCTCAGGTACTCTAGATTTGTTATGGATCATCCTTACGATCCGAATTCCACACAAGACTATCCACCAGAGATGGTCTCTCCATCTATTGAACAAGCTCGATTCAATAGACATTCTAGTATAAAATCCCAAGTCCAAGAGCCATCAACAGACCCATTTGACATATGGAAACCCATGCATTTTGAAGCTCCATACGATCGCCCACACTTTCATGTTGTAGAATCTTCACATGCACGAGCTCACTTAAATAGAGCTTTTGCAAATAATGTTCCGCATACTTAAAAACGTACTCCCAAGTTAGATTTACCTAAGTACGACGACAACACTGACCCTCAAATATTTCTTCAAGTCTTTGAGAATGCATGCGATGTCTATGGCGAGACATCACCAGAAGCCATGGTTCAGCTCTTCTCGATGACCATGATCGATCGAGCACAAGAATGGTTTTTTAACCTTGATCGTGCAATAAACGAGACTGGTCACTCTTGAAGGAAGCCTTCATCAAACGTTTTAAGCCATTTCGTTTGATCGAAAGTCCTTTTGTCAAGCTAAGTAACATCAAAATGGCAAAAGATGAGAAAGTACGTGACTACATAGAAAGATTTAAAAGATTAAAAAGTCAGGTACAAGAACAACCAACTGAATCTATGTTCATCATTTGGTTTCTCATTGGACTCCCACGATGGATATGACGTGAACTTCGCTCCAATGATGAATACACATCATTGAAACAAGCCATGTCTGATGCCATTCGAGAAGAAGATGAGGGATCAGATGTCAATGAGCCATGTGAACGGAGAGCACATCGTGCTATCCAAGAAGCTCGACCAAATGAGGAGACACGAGAACAGTTATGGAAAACACAAATGGAGTTGCTTACAACAACACTAGCAACAGATGGAGAAACTCACGAAAGAGTTTCAAAACACTCTTAAGTCTATCCAGAGTTTGATGTCGGGTCAGTTACCCATTGGCCAAATCCACCATAGACGAGAGAATACATGGTGCCCTCATTGTTGATGTGCACACACTGGCAATGAGTGCCCATCATACCAACCGATCCCAGATACTTCATTGATCAAATGTGACATTTGTGACTTTATGGGTCATACCTCACTCTATTGATCTCTAAGCCATGTTATATTCACAACCTCTACCATCCAGGATTGTCATAGAGTTTTTTTTGGTACTAAACGTGAATATTTCGAATACTGATGGTGAATTTTTTGATATTTAATGTGATACTTTGAATAGTGAAACTTGAATATTTTGAATATTTAATGTGAATAATTTGAATAGTGAAACTTGAATATTTTGATACTTTAAATACTGAAATCTGATTTTGATCTAAATATTGATCATGAATAGTCTAGATACACTATTGTCAATACCAATGTGAATAGTGATCCTGAATATTTTGATCATTGAAGTAAAAAGTGTGATTATTGATTGAACGCCAGCTTCAAAAGAAGATGACCTACTTATTTGCAAATTTATTATTTCAAAGGTTCCCCAATCTTTTGTATTGGACTATTGTAGGGATTTTCACCATCATGGCAAGGAATTTGTGCCACAATACCAAAACGTATTATGGGAAGGAGCCAGGCACAGACCATTCTGCCCGGTAAGGATTTCCAAAAAACTTTGGGTGAGGCCTGGTGGAAATCCTTGCCGGGCAGAATGGTCTGTGCCCGGCTCATTCCATTGCGTAATGGAGTCTTTGACTTTTCCACATGCCATTTACAAAGCATAATCAGCAGTGTGGGTTTTTTGGACCGATGAGAAACTGCCATGTGGCAATCTGACGTGCACAGTCTGACGCAGACTGATGCGCAGTCTGACACGCGTTTGGAATGTGTTTTCAAAATTTTGAAATTTAAAAACAAAGATAGAGTGACATTTTATGCTTTTTAAAAAGCCCAAAAATTGGGCGTAATTAGCACAAAGAATCCATTAAGTTCTTGTTTCAAAGTTTCCACAAAGTTGGTGGTTGAAAACCCCACAAAAACCAAATCTTTTTTTTTCATGGAATATGAAACATTCTAATACAAGATAAACAGAAATACGAATCGTCTCTCTCTCTCTCTCTCTTCTCTCTCTCTCTCTCATTCATTCTGATCTACATCCTTACCGCAGACGTCTCATCCATGTTCAAGTGTTGCTCTCTCCTCTTGTTGGATGATGTTTATGCGAGTTTGATGCTCCCTGATGGTAAAGTTGGACATAGAGCTGCAATGTATCTCGACGCCTGTGGAAATATCAATAAGAAAGGCTAATTTTATAGCTGTCTTATTAGCGATTGCAACTAGAAGAGGAAGATAATCTCTACAGGGACCAGAAGGATGGCTATATTCAGAGCACTTTGAATGAAGTTGATAATATGTGGGATTTTATCTGTTTCGCAGTATTATTTCTCGTGAATTTCAGCACTGCATATTTTATTACTGCACCTGCGTTCGACTCACTCAACTTTATGTATTTTGTGCTGCTATCTCTTATAGCTATAGGAATTACAGTCTGCGTTGTGTGTCTACTGACCGTGTTCACGTTATATCTATGCATCACGGGTCTACTCCGGATTGTTGGAAATTTGTGAACTTCGGAAACCTTTGGCAAGCTTCAGGATTTTCGGCATTCTTCTCTCTTTCGGAATTTTCGGCCTTCTCATTTTTTTTTTCACAGAGCCGAATTTGCATGATAGGCGTTTTTGGGCACTTGTCGCACTTTTCGCATATTTCACACTTTTGCGAAGTCAGAACCAGAGCGTGAATAGACAATGCGAATAACAGAATGCGGGAAAGCAAAAGTGGACAAGGACAGCTAACTAGAAGAAATTAGTTTTTTTAATTACTAGAGATTAGATCAGTTGTCTCTCCATTCTCTATATATAGGATTAACGAGAGACAGACTGGATAAGAGGTTAGTACATGATACTAGCTGTTTGTAAGAGAGAGTAGCTCTCTTGCGGTGACGCACTGTTTGATATCCAAACAGCGCACAAGTTTTGTTGTAAATCTGTAATTAAGATGATATAAATGCAAGAGTGCATTAGACGCAGTAATCTGCAATTGTTTTATGTCTGATTGATCACTTTCTCTTCCGCCCATTATTTTTATTCTCATGCAGTAAATCTGTAACTGTTGTCCTGCCATATGTTGTAGTAGTAGAAACTAGATAATTCTTGGTTCTACATTTGAGCTTTCGCATTTCCTTTCAGTGGTATCAGATCAGGTTCTTGGAGTGGAACTCCAAGACGAGCCAAAATGGCTTCAAACATTTCACAGAAAATCACTATGATTCTTGATGGATCGAATTACGGTCACTGGAAAAGAAGAACCATGATTCTCCTAAAAGGAGAAGGTTTATGGGGCGTCGTGGATGGCACTGATATTTTGTCGCATTTATTGATGATTATAGTCATATGACTGTGATTTATTTTCTGAAATTAAAATCAAAAGTCTTTGCAAAGATCAAGTGCTTTCAAGCCTACGCAGAAAGGCAGCTACAAAGCAAATTAAAGGCAAAACGATCTGACAATGGAGGTGAATATACTAGCAATGAGTTCAAAGAGCACTATAGAGTGACTTGTTTGTGTATAAAAGATTTATTTCGTATCAAAGTGTTCATGTCTGTAACTCTTATAGTTCTTGACTGAGATATCACAATGTGGTTTGTGAACTAGTATGTGCCACCTTGAGGACATTGTGGCTGAAATTTAAAGATGTCTTTTAAGGATGACTTATGTGATAACATGTGCCACATGTCTATTTTAAGAATAGTTTTGAGCATTTTTGAACAATCGCGCATGATGGCGCACAGGCTGAAAAGGATAGCAATTTTTTTTGAAAAAAAAATAGATACCTTTTTTGTTTTTTTGTTTGGTCCAAAAGTGGGCATAATAGGCATAGTGTGTCCATTGAAGACATGCTTGGTCATTTGACATTTGTTTATATGTTGGGTGGCCATGAGCTAGATCATATACAAGAGAAGTAGTTGAATTGATTAAATGAAAAAAATATTCAAAGTGAATCTAGTTTTTGAAGAAGAAAAAAATTGACAACAAAATTGAAAAACAAAAAAAAAATTGTTTGGAGATGCCAAGGGTTCAAAACTTCAATTGATGAGGGTTCAAAACTTGAAATGATGGAAAAATAGACATCAATGCTTGTAAAGTATTTCATAATCCAAACCACATCGCATCACCAATTGTAAGTTAATGAAATAATGACCTCACAAATTTAAAAAGGATCTAAACATGAGAACATGAACTTTACATCACTGGTGCTGTGGTAGAGTTTTACAACAACGTCGCACTATTCAATATGAGGTTAACTCTATGAAAACTATCAAATGAATGTGAAGTCTTATGTCAACAAACATATTGAATGTGTTTAGGCAATGTCAAGGAGTTACATATGTGCGTGCTACTCGGCATCAATTTGCCTTCAATGGTGTAAAGCCAAAATACAAGCATAAAATCATTCTTTTTTACAGCACTGCATTACATTAACTACTAATAGAAGGTCGAGAGACAACATTAAACCTAAAGCAAGTCTTAAGACTCTCTAGAGGTTAACCAAGTCATATGGCAAGTGTGGGTTGTGTATGGCATTTGCCATGTGGCAATGTTAGGAAGGGTTTAAAACTGCTTGAAAATTGTAGCTAAGTGAGCCTAGAGAAAGTATTTCAATCAGTTTCTATGCGGCAAAGTTTGGGTGGAGAATAGGCAACCAGTTCCAATAGTGTTAAAAGCAATCAATCTACATATTTGCTTCGAAGAACTTTTTCTTTGAGTATTGTGAGGAAAGGTGATTGCATTTGCAGGTGATTCAATTGCTAGAAACCACAAGGACTCGTTGATGTGCATCAAATACATAGTTTCAATAATGTTATATTGTGTCTTGTGTATTGACAATGTCTAGCACTTTAATTTATCTACTTTTTGAGCGTATACAACTTTCACAACATACTTTCACGGTAATTCGTGACATAAAGTTTAACATGAAAAAACAAAGTATGACAAAAACAAGATTTCAAGAGTATGGATACTCTTGGAAGCAGTGCGACATTCACAGTCATATCTCTGCAAATGAATCACTATGGTTCCACAATTTCAAAATGTTTCAAAAAGCATAAACCAAAACTCCACAGACAATGGAGACACTATGCTTGCACGAATAATAACTATGCTTGAGCAGTTCACGAGAGTTTTGAGAGTGAAAGAAGTGTGAGGCACTAAGCATGATATCTTTTCCTTTACTCTCTATCATCAGATTCTTCACATATGTTCACTGGTTCAGAGCTGCATGCAAACAACAATTATCAAAACACCATATTCAACTCTCTTTCTTCAATAATGATGATATCTCTGGCACCAGTCTCAACAGGATTACCACAATACTATCCTGATTTCCAATAGCAAGGACCTTTACAAATAGTTTAGATTCTTGACTCCACCTCGACCAGCAACAATGGCAGCAAAGGGTCTCTGCTGTGCTTTATCTTTACTTCGCTCTTAATGTGACGTGTCTTGAAAAAAGCAGAATAGCTTGACTAGTGAAAGCAACTTGGCCCCTTCAGTGAAGAGGCAAACAAGCTAGAGATCAAGAGTGTGCACGTTAGAATAGAGGAACAATTAGAAATGAGCACTTGTTTATGTCACACAGGTAGGAAGTTGAAACATGTAGCTTGTTACCACATGTTCGGAATAAAGTAATTTTCAAAGACCAATCCACAGTAAAAAAATGGGAGGTCCTTATTGCCTGCACTGTTTGAATCACTCCCAAAATGCGGCACAAAACCTTGGACAATGCTAATAACCATAGCCATGTGTCAAACAATGATTTCCATGGGGTGCTTGTTGCTTGCTAGTAAAAGTGCTTTCACACTATTGACAACTTCATTTGCTCGGCCTTTTCTCTTGCTTACCACCCATTTTTTAAACCTTGGCAAGTGAGATGGCGTACAACATAATACCCCTCTTTCACACTTGATTGCTAACAATTCAATGGAATGCTACAAGTTGATTGGCTAGCTTGGGTCCCTTTCATTGGTCCATTTTTTTTTACCCCCGACAACTCAATATCCCAAGCATGGTCCTCAGGTCCCAAAAATCACTTCCACTTACCCCTATTTGGCAATCACCATTTCATGTACCACATTGATGACAACTCAAGATATAGAGAAAAGGGGAGACAGCCCTTATTTTACGGATCAATCAATCACATAACTTCATTTTAAATAAGAAACTTGATGGGCACTCCAATGTGAAAACATCCTAAGATACTTCCTTCTATGGCACCCCATGGTTGTCAAGAGAAAATTGTGACTAAAAAGTAAAATACAAATTAAAAAAGAACAAATACATGTAAAACACGTTGAGATGGGAAGTGGGAAATAATGCTCATGGCCCATCGCTTCAAGTTTACTCATTGGCTTGCCATTCCACCTACTTCCATGCCCATTCAATGAAAGCCACGTAGCTATGCCAAAGCGGCCAATGAGAAGTTGCAACCCTAGATTTCAATTCTGTCAAGAGAAACAGTTAGGGTACGGTCTCACTCGCAGCTGGTTTCTTTGTTCATAAGCCACATGTCATCAAGTGATTGCTATGATGCCCTGACCCTAACCCTAATATTTACTTCAAAATGCTCGATGTTCCTTGCTCCCATTTCCATTCGCATAAATGCGATCTCGATCTCTCTCTCTCTCTCTCTCTCTCTCTCTCTCTCTCTCTCTCTCTAGCTCGATCGCTCGCGCATTCCTTCTGGTTTTATGGAACAAAAGGCATTGGACATTCACTCGCATTTGTGAATCTCGTGGGTATAAAAAATAGGCAGCTTCGATCCTTGTTTGATCAGCAATCCATAGAATACAGACAGAGGGAGCGGCAATTTTTTTGTTATACTTGAATCGCTGGATTTCGGATAAGCGTGTTCTTACTCAGTTTCAACAATTCCTTGACAGCCCACTTGGCATTTTGGTGTTGTTGAGTGAGATGGGGTCCCATGGCGGTCCGTTGCTTCGCAGCTGCAAATCCATAAACGCTGAATCAACAGGAAAGAAGCGAGATGTGAAGAAAATTCTATGTGACTCTGTATTGCTGGTGTGTGTGGCCTTGATTGCTCTCTTCTGTATGGAGTGGTGGATAATATCTCGCCTGCCGGGCCCTTCAATTGCTGTGGAATCCACGGAGTTCAGCTCAGTTCAATGGAAGGTGCCTTTCCTCCTCTTATTTTTGATGAAGAAACATCTTGGTTTGTATTTCTTCGAGTTTCTTTCTTTAAAACCATATCCCAGTGCATCATAGAACACCCATGTAAGTCAAATCAAGCAGCTGCATTATTTTTTTGCAAATACCACTTTCCTTATGTTGAGTTACAAGCTCTAATGTAGATAGCAATTGGAGCTGGTATCATTTCTGAGACTAGTGGTCAAGATCTGCTAACCACTTAGCTTGCTTTTACTAAGGAGGGTGAAGTGATCCTTGTTACGTACTTCTGGATAGGAATTTTCAAATTCAGCTGTCTCCTAATCATTTATCAGGTTGGTTTGTATTTGTGAATCGATTTGTGCACAGAATGTGGCAACGCTTTTTTTTATCTGATGGAAACCAATGATTTTATTAGCAAATTTCTTATCATGGTTAAGAATCATGGAAGATTCATTCCTAGATATGACTTATTCTGGTTCATTGCCATTTGAAAGAGTTTTAATGTTTAATCACATTTAGAAGCTTAACAAAAGAGTGACCGAGTAATTTTTGGTAATAATTTTTATCCTCGTCGGCATCAAACTGCGTCTGGGGTGCTCGTGGAATGGTGGCGTCCGTGTCGAGCATGCTGGAGCCAGGGTTCACCTGCAACCATGACAGATATTGAGTCACCATACAAGTTTCACTGCAAAGCCTATAAAATACCAGAAAACTAATAATGAAGAGAAGCATATGTAAGGCAAGCAAGGGTGGGGCAAACAAACCTCAATCAGGCCTCCGTCTTTGCCCTGCTATCTACTAAACCTGTCATAGGTTGCCACTTGGCAAGCCACGTATGCCTTCCACGTGGCAAATCATGCAGGCTTGGGGTTAGCCATGTGGCAAGCCACGTAAGCCCACCATAGGTTGGCAAGCCAACCAGGCTCTGCCTACGTGGTCTGCTATCTGCCAAGCCTGTCGCACACTGCCATGTGGCAAGCCACGTAGGTCTGTTGCATGGCAAGCCACGTAGGTCTGCCACAGGGCAAATCATGCAGGCTTGAGATTTGCCATGTGTCAAGCCATGTAGGCCTACCATAGGCTTGTATGGCAAGCCAACGGAGCTCTGTCACGTAGGCTTGAGTGGACCTAGAGAGAAAGAGAGAGATATATAGGCGGGCTCGAAAGTTGCCACGTGGCAAGCCACGCAGGGCTACCATAGGATTGCGTGGTAGGCCACATAGGCATGGCATAGGTCTGATGTCTGCCACGCAAGCATGTCGCAGGCTACCTGTAAGAGATCCTAACACCACAGTTGGGCAAACACTAACTGATCCACCCAACCTTGCCTACTCCCTGATATGGAGCAAGCCCCTTCTAGCCCAGTGTGAGGACTGGTGGCATGCATACTGCCAAGTGTCGGCCACGTGGCACTGACGTGGCCGACTGCACGTCGGGACCCAACGTGGGGCCCTATCCTGCTGACAAGGTCCCTAGGCTGTGTTAGGCCCACCATGGCTATGGACCGTGCCGGGGCACACTACTCACACTATCTTGCCCTGTTGGTCGTGTACGCTGGACACGGCCCTGACTGTGTTATTTGACCTCCTGTGTTCTCCAGGGTTCGGCACTGGTTACGTGCTCGTAACTCTCCCTCCCCCTTAAGAACCGTCTTGGTCCTCTAAGACAAAAGTCTGGAAAAATCTTGTGAAGGACGCTGCCTCTTTCCTAGGTGGCATTCTCAACAGGTTGATCATTCCACATGACTAGATATTCCCGATATAGCTTATGACGAGTCTGCGTCTCTCTACTATCAAGAATCTCCTCTGGTTCATGTGGAGGTTGCTGAGAATCCAATGGGAGAACTAGAAGACTGTCCCCTACCAGATTTTCTGATCTGGCAAAGGCTTTTCGTAACTGACTTACATGAAAGACTGGAAAAACCTTACTCTTGTGTGGGAGTTCTAGTTCATAGGTGACCTCGCCTAGTCTCCTACTGATGGTAAAAGGACCACAATACCTAGGAGACAACTTAGCACACACTCCTGATTTGAGGGTTTTAGAGTTGACTGGGACTCTCAAGTAGACTTTCTCACCAGCGGAGAATTGCACATCCCATCTGCGTGGATCCGCATAATGCCTGTCTCGATCCTCGGACTGCCTAATGCTACGCTTAGCATGTTCTATCATCCGGTTTAGGTCTTCTAAAAAGTTTCTGGCTGCCTCAACTTTTTCTTGTTTAAACCCTATAGTTGTGGGTGAGCGTGGCTGAAAACCGTACATCAGCATAAATGGGTTGTATCCCGTAGCTGAACGTTTGGTACTGTTGTAAGCAAACTCTAATATCGAGAGATACTCCTCCCAATTAGTCTGCTTTTTGCTGACGTATGTGCGAAGCATATCCTCCAGCACCTGATTTACTCTTTCTGTTTGACCGTCCGTTTGTGGATGGTCGGTGGTACTCATGTTAAGTTTAGTATGGAGATGATGGAATATTGCCCTCCAAAAATTTTCATTAAACTTACTGTCCCGATCGCTGACTATGCCGGAAGGTAGACCGTACAATTTAAATAGCCCATCTACAAACAACCTCGCTAACTCTGGAGCTTTAACGATTGTTTTGGTCGGAATAAAGTGAGCCATTTTGGTCAGACGGTCAACTGTGACCCATATAGCGTCATTATCCTTTTGGGTTTTAGGCAGGCCTACTATAAAATCCATGGAGATACTCTCCCATTTACCAGTTGGTATATGTAAGGGCTGTAACAACCCTCCTGCCTCTAAACGCTCTGCTTTATTTACCTGACATTTCTGGCAACTGGTTACATATTGCTGGACGTCCTTTTTCATACTGGGCTAGAAAAATTGCCTACGAAGAAGCTCATAGGTCTTTTGAATGCCTGGGTGCCCCGCACTAGGACTGTCATGACACTTATATAGGACCTGCTGCCTATAATCCTCTGAATTGGGGACACATACTCTATCTCTATAGAGCAAGTACTCATCCTGAATGGAATATTGTTTCCATTTGAATCCTTAAGTCAACTGACCCTCAACCACTGGGGTTTGCTTGGGTAATACAGGCTCAGAGTCCTCAATGTCATCTGACGTATACTCGGACTCATCATCATCCTCAACGGAAGCTACCGTATTCTTGGATGAACTGGCACCAGCCCCGGGAACTGGTTCTAGAGTCTGTGGCTGTCTGCTCTAGACTGAGTTCCAGATAATAGAGAAGAATGCATCATGCTGGCACTCAAGGACTCGAATAACTCACTACGAATCTGAGTAAAACTCAGCTCGTTTATCATAGGCATTGTACTAAGTGCGTTTGCTACTGTGTTGAATTTCCCCCGTCTATATCTGATAGACATATCAAACTCTTGCATTAACTCGGCCCAACGAGCTTTCCAACCTCTGAGCTCAGGCTGATTGCAAAAGAGCATATTCCTAGACAAATCGTCTGTAATATCCCGCCAAACCTAGAAAGATCTGAAGCTCTAAAAATTCTGAGGTCTCAGCCAACTGAGTATGGCTTTGACCTTACTGGGGTCCATTTTAATCCCGTCTGCTGAGATAATGCGACCCAAATAAGGTACTTCTTCAACTAAGAATTCACAATCAGGTTTCTTAGCATAAAGCTTATGCTTTCTAAGCAGTCGAAACACCTTTCTGAGGTGTTTAAGATGCTTCTTCCTCGTTTTACTGTAAACGAGGATGTCATCTAAAAATACGACTACAAACTTACCCAAGTATGGTCTGAGGATACTGTTCATCAAGGTCATAAAGGTAGCTGGAGCATTTGTGAGCCCAAAAGGCATCGCCTTAAACTCATAATGACCATGACGAGTCCTAAAAGCTGTTTTCGGAACATCTTCCGACTTTATACGGACTTGATGATATCCCGATCTGAGATCTATTTAACTAAAAAATTTAGCCCCATTGAGTTGATCAAACAACTCGTCTACCTGAGACGTTGGGTACTTATTCTTAATTGTGACTTTATTGAGGGCTCTGTAATCTACGCAAAGACGCATAGACCCTTTTTTCTTTTTCACCAAAACGACTGGTGAGGCTGACCCGATACGGAGGTTTAGAAATAGGTGCTGTACCTAGTACTAGGTTTATTACATGATCTACCTCTCTGCTAGGTGGTAAACCATGTGGTAAATCTTTAGGAAAAACATCTTTAAATTTAGACAACAAAGTTTCTAATTTACTGATTTTTTGCTGTAAAGAACTGGAAATAGAAACTTCTGGAATAAATTGAAAGTCACGTAAGAATACCTGATGGTCGTCGTCTTGATTAGCTGATAGAGCTCTGAACTGCAAACCATAGGGCTGTTGGAGACATCATGCTCCCCATGCAACTAGATCTCTCGGCCTTTATGCTGAAAGCTGAGGGTGTTCTCCTGATAGTTTCTGTCATGCCCATGACTGGTCTCAGATAGCGTATTCACGCTAGGGACCGGTAGACCAACAACTCGTAAGTTAATTGTGACTATAAGGAAATTGGGGCCCTTATGTGTACATGGTCATAATTAATGGTTGTAGGCCTAAACACTTGATGGTGGATTTGTATGGGTCTATCAGTGTCATTGGGGAACTGGATGACGTGGCCCAGATAGGCTGCAGAGGTGTCCAGCGAGGTGTCACAGTGCACTAGTAGTGATGGGCCTTGGAGGGTATAAGTATACCTATTGGGCTCTCACTAGTGTATGCTTGATAGCATGACCGGTGGCAGGATGCTGCTGATGTGATGCCTCATTCCTCTTTGAGTGATTGATCCATAGCTTGGGGGCTAGATCCGTTCGATCTAGGTTTGGTTGGGTTGGTTTGTCCACCATCAAGTTCCCTTGTGTTGCTTGTGATTGGCATGCTTAGAATAGGATCCTTGGTTAAGGTTGACTCTAATGGCTTCAAAAATTGTGTACATTTGATTTGGATGCATCGACAGGGTTTTTCGGCAGTGTTATGGCTTAGGTACCATTTGCAAAATTCATTGGTATAATTTCAATAAGCACGTTATGGTTTGTAAAAACTACGTTTTTTGGACATTGCTTTATTAAAAGAAATTATACTCGTAATGATTCTCAACTGAACGAGTTTTTTTCGGTTAAGAAAAGCAAGTGGCTATGTGTAAAGTTCCGGTAGGAGAGATGATCTTGGAAATTTTTCCGGCATCACGTAAAAATGATGGACCCCCTGATTTTATAACAACTCAATCTTGGGTGAGACTGTTATGGAACTTTATAAAAGCTAAAAGAACCGAAACAACCAAATGCAAAATTATTTTAGACGATTATAGGCCATTAATTCAAAACAGCTTGGGCTTAAAAACAGAAATTTTTTCTGATGAGTAAAGCCCGGAAGTTGCCGATGACTGGATAAATCGTTTGTCGCTACACAACCCAAAATCAACAAAAGCGAATTTCGTCGGTGCTTTGGGTCAGGCCTCAAGAGAGTGCAACCATACAATTGTGATTGGGCTGAATTTCTAGTGGAATTCCGTAAAGCTTTTGTCACAGTTAATGAAATGTGTATTCGCTTTATTAATTGCAATGGGCAACCGAGAACGGGAATTCTTGGATTTTTTGGCCAAGGTGTCGTTTTTTCAGAATCGTGCACGGCCAGAGAGGGCCCATAGGCCTAGGATGGAAACTGAAATGGAACGAAAAAGTTGTTTCTTGATGTGCTTGAAGCCGTGGGTGTACCAACACTGTTTGTTGTTTGGAACAAGAAAAAGCCGGTTCATTCTTCCCCATTTCTAAATCTGTCACTAAAGGCATAAATACTTTGATCCTTATGGTGACTGTAAAGATTGTAAAAGGGGCGAAAGAATCTTTCAAGTAGAAATTGTTTTATTGAAGTTCGAATTTGTAAATAATCCCCGAAAACTTCATATAATTGTACTATTTTTTCTGACACTTTGATCAGGAAGTGGAGGGCCTTTGTGGAGGAAGAACCTGTGGTATGGGACGCAGGCAATTCCAAAATGAAGATCTGAAACTAACTGGATTAGTTGACCTAGTATGGCCGTAAGTCTTAGTGATGCCAAATATTATCGGTCATAAAACGGGTGTTTTGTCGGAAATTTGAGATATTGGTCATGACCCCTTTTTTAAATATCTCAAATTCACAAAACCGGAAACCCGACAAGGTATTTCTTTATAAAAGATATATTGGTGAATTTCTTAACACATTAATTAACCCGCTTTTTTGTGATTCCTTGGAAGGTAATTTTGATTACCCGTTGACCATGGACGATGTCACAGAAATGGTTAATGAAACTATTTTCTAAAATTGTTTTCTCAACTTGAATCTTCAAGAAATCCTTTTCTGATTTACGGGTTAATTCTCAAGCTTGATAACGAAGAAGATCTTTGGTTTAGTCACTGTGTTGAGACATCATTGGCATTTGCTAATAATGATGCAACATTTCTTTGGCTTTCAAGATTTTCTCGTATCTTTTCTTTGAAACTTCTCCTAAGCATGTTAAAAGGGGGAGAGGTAGGAAGAAAAGAGGGTTATCAAGGAGAAGCATCTGTCAGAGATTCCAGGAGGAATCTGTTATAGATGACGGACCTGTTTTATGAATCAGAATCGATAGGATATTTTGATATTACAGAAACCCTTTACGGATTATAGTAGATATTAGGTTTGAAGATTTAACGGGGGGGAAAATTAGAAAGTACTCTTGCGGTAGAAAAGTGGCTGATAACAAGTCCGATTGATTTGTGTCAGAACTTGGTAATACTATTGCAAGATGGGGGTCTGTTGAAACCTGTTCCTTGCTAGATAAAGTCAACTTGATTTTAGTTTGGACTAAGGTCCGTGGGTTGATGCAAGGAAAGAAATTTATGCTAACAATATATTCTTTTGAGTGGATCTCCAAATTGAGATTTTTTGGATGTAAAATAGCACTCTTTGAGAAATATTCTCTCTTAGAGGATAACAAAGTTACAGGATTCTCGGTTATGAAAGTGTTAAATACAGATCAAGAGTTATCTGTAGAGATATGCTATGTAGTGAATCTTTGTGGGATCATTAAAACCTTTTGTACAAACTTCTAATCCTGTGGATCTACAAAGTATTCCATGAACTAAATTTATTTGCATGCATAAACTAGTTGTGGGTACATAGGCATATTGGTGAGAATTGTGTTTGAGACAATTTCTCACTGGGTTATAGTAATTTCTCATTGAGAATTGCTTATTGAACTAGAATTGATTTAGAATCAGATTAAAGGTGGTGTTTTGGTACCACACCGAGACATTTAAATATTTTCTAAATCCGATACAACTAATCATGTCAGAAGCGCTACTTCTGATTTAGTTGGTGGAAATCAACAATATAATCTTAATTATGGATATTATTGTTGAGATGTATTGCTTATAAGTCACAACATCTATGAGTCATTTTGGATTCGTTTACAGATGTGTGCGCATAGAATACACGAGAACTTTTGGCCTTATCTTTTCCCGTTTGGAATTGATGAAATGCTATCCCGGAAGACTCAGGAGAGTTGGATAGTTGTGGGTTGCCAAAAGTTAGAACTTCACGTAATGAGGTTCCGGTAAATCTTAAGTTATTCTAGATTAGAACTTAAGAGGAAAATCTAGACGTATTCTAGATTAGGACCCTAACTGTGGAATGACAATTTGTGCCATGTCTAAAGTAAGGGCGTTCTTGGAATTACAATCCTTTTATAGACACCATGTGTGAGTTGGGAAAGTCTGGAACTTTCCAAATGGAAAGGATTTTCAGGACAAGTCATGTGTCTTTTAAGATTTGTAATGCACTCTTATGGTATGGTATGGTCTCGGGAATCTGGAGAGTTGGGATTGGTAAATCCTAACTCAGATTCTAGGAATAACTAATCCATAAGAGAGGTTAGTGATCATACCCCGAATGAATAAACAGGTTAGTGGAATTTGGTATGACTGATCACCTTACCAAATCAACTATGTTTATTTGGGTATAGACCAAGTAGTTATAGAGTGTCTGTTTAGGCTTTACGGTACCAAAGTGACATTAGGAACATTCGCGACTCGAAGTTCAATAGTCGCTTTTGGTCGACTGTATTTGCTAAACTAGAGATGACTCTTAGTTTAAAAGTTCTTTTGATTATTGGTTGTTGCCGATGTTAGGGTATCACGTTCTTTTATTAAGTAAAGGACAAGAATCCGATGAATTATGATTGATGAATCATAGTTCAGATTCTAGTTATACTTGATTGGTTAAAAGAAGGATTACTTGCATAGATTAGAAGATCAGTCAAGATATGTATTCATATTTTCATAGCAATCTCCTCGGAGAGGTTGTCACCTTGATGGAGATTGGGGTATAGTAAGCATTTGGCTACCGGTTATAGCCCGTGCGTGCTTACGTATAGTTTTAAACCTATATCACCCATTGCGGTAGAGACTCGGACGTTCAAGTTTCAGAAAGTAGCGGATTTCTTACGTGATATGCAGGAAATGCTATGGATTGCACGTCAAAATGTCTAGTGTACCCACAGGATGGGGACTGACATTATGCAAGCCTGAAAAGATCACCGAGAGACTTCCAAGTGGGGGTTGGGTATTTTTTTGAGAATCTCGATGAATTCATGTGTAATGCGTACCGGCTAGCATTACTAATTGTCCCCTAGATATAGAGGACCGTATAAGATTTTGAAAAGATTGGATTCTTAGCTTACCAATTGGAACTCCCGAAAGGATCGCAAGTGCATCCGTATTTCACGTTTGCGGTCTCAAGAAGTGTCTACGTGAAGGAGAGCATCTTGGATCTGGAGATCAATTGGACTTGTTGGATGAATCATCGAGTATATCTCATCTTGAACCCGAAAAGATCTTGGATACAAGAACTAAACGATTGAGAAATTGTATAGTTACCAAGCATCTGGTTCGATGGAAGGGATGTACGGACAATGATGATTTCTTGAAACGGGGAGTATGCTTAAGGAGGAACTTTCCCAGTTTTAACTTTTGAGGACAGAACTTGAATAAGGGGGGAAGAATGTCATGCCCATGACTGGTCTCGGATAGCGTATCCACGCTAGGGACCGGTAGACCAACAACCCGTAAGTTAATTGTGACTATAAGGGAATTGGGGCCCTTATGTGTACATGGTCATAATTAATGGTTGTAGGGCTAAACACTTGATGGTGGATTTGTATGGGTCTATCAGTGAGTCATTGGGGAACTGGATGACGTGGCCCAGATAGGCTGCAGAGGTGTCCAGCGAGGTGTCACAGTGCACTAGTAGTAATGGGCCTTGGAGGGTATAAGTTACCTATTGGGCTCTCACTAGTGTATGCTTGATAGCATGACCGGTGGCAGGATGCTGCTGGTGTGATGCCTCATTCCTCTTTGAGTGATTGATCCATAGCTTGGGGGCTAGATCCGTTCCATCTAGGTTTGGTTGGGTTGGTTTATCCACCATCAAGTTCCCTTGTGTTGCTTGTGATTGGCATGCTTAGAATAGGATCCTTGGATTTAGGACTTTATAGTTTCTGTGGAGGGAAGGTCCTAAGCTGTAGAGCGAATCTCTCTCGAGAACAATATCCGTGCGATCCAGATGCATTCTCTGAAAGTTTATTTCGTCTTGATACCCCTGAATACCAAGATTTAAATGACTTACCATAGTTTCCCAAATCTTTTTGTCTTCACCCTTAGCTAATGAAACTATGTACCTATGCTGACTAGGTACTTCTGGAAGTTTGAGTTTTTTAACCAAGGTGTAGTTGATGAAATTATGGGTTGCCCCATCATCAACCATGACTCTAACTGACTGGTTACCAACTTTTCCATGCATACGTACTAGGTCATGTGGCCCAAAGCTGAAGGGTCTCGCTAGCATTGCAGAGGTTAGCTGGCAATAGTGTTCATGGTCTTCATGAAACACTTTGATCTCGGAAGCTGCCGAGTCACTTGGGAAACTTACAGTCTGAACAAGATGAACTTGTTTCTTTTTTATCTTTTTTAGTGAACGGCCCCTTGGGACACTTTCTGACTGTGTGCCCCTTGCCCATACACACAAAGCACAAACGTTCTTGTTTGGCTTTCTCAAAATCTTCTGGTTTTAAGGGCTATATGAGCGATGGGCGTTTATGAGGAGCTTCACTTTTAACTTTATCTTCTTTCTTTCGTTTTAAAAAGTTTCTTTTTAAATTGAAAGTCTTTCTGAGGAGGCTGCTCAGAAAGGGGCTGTTGTCTCGCCCTCTTCCTACCCACTGAATCATCATAGATTTGAGCATATCTAAGAGCTTGCTCTAGGGTAGTGGGCGAGTTTCTCTGGACCTCTACTTTATATTCATCTTTAAGGCCACAGACAAATCCTCTGATTTTCTGATAATTATCCATATTTTTTATCTTTAAAATTGCTTCTCGATACTGCGAGATATATTGGATTAAAGATTTGTCCATTACTGTTTTCTCCCAGTCTTCCCAGGCTCTATCAAGTTCGTTTTCTGGTAAAAGCTTTCCATGACCGGGGGGTCTGCCTAGTCTCCTGGAGGTTTAACCACCACTTGTAGGCCATGGGCCCTAGGGAAAGGCTGGCCTCAATAGCTTGCAAATGGTCAAGTGTCTGTTTAAGAGCATGAATGTTCTTCCATTTGCTGAGGAAGGTTTGTAGAATATCTGCGTTTCTATCCTTCTCTTCCCCAATAAAAGTTAAGTCTTTAAAGACACTGGGATGAGACCGCATAGGCTCACCCGAAACTGATGGAAGTGGAGAAGGGGACGGCTGAGAAGTGGATGGGAGGCTTCCTTTCGCGGAGTCCAAAATTAAACTTTTGAGCTCGGCGAACGACTCGTCCATACTAGATTTGAAATTGGCGAAAGCCAGTTTCAATTCATCCACTTATGTTACCAAGTGGAGATACTGCTCCTTGGTAACCAATTCGTCGAGTTCTTCGGCAAATTGCTCCTGTTCTTCTACTTCCATGGATTCTTTCCCCTTACTAAACCTCAGAGATTCCGTTTCTAATTCATCAATGCCTCTTGTCAGGGGTTGATCAGGTCTCGGAGAAGTGGTCATAGAAAATATCAAGAAAAACGCTCTCAGCTCTTCCGAAAAACCGTTTGCAAACCCGCTGTCTGGAAAAATCAAGATGGAAAACCGAAAAGTACAAAGACTTCTGATTCAGGCTACCTTCCACCCGTGCTAACTGAGAAACAACTTCTGAATTTTGAAGGGCACCCTGCTTGCTGGCCTAGCTGAGATTCTGCCGCTCCAAACAAATCAGATTTGAAGGTCTATACTGTAAGCAAAAGTCGGATTTTGTGTGAGAAGGCCCTCACTGTCAGAAAGGCAATCTGCCTGGTCAAAAACTTCTGATTGGGGCCTAACAATGATTCCAAAAATCCGAATTTCAAAGAGCCTTTGGAGCGCTGGACCTGCACTAAGAATCTGCTCCAAAAGATTACCCTCAAATCCCTGTAGAAAACAGCGTTGGAGTGCCTATTCTAAAGCGCTGGAAATGTATGCAGACTCCTGTCCAAAAACCGCTCAGAAACCTACAATTTCCATTCACAAATCAGGAATGTCACATTGCACTACTAGTGGTGCATGGGCCTTGAAGGGTATAAGTATACCTATTGGGCTCTCACTAGTGTATGCTTGATTGCATGACTGGTAGTTGTATGTTGCTGGTGTGATGCCTCATTCCTCTTTGTGATTGATTCATAGCTTGGGGGCTAGATCCGTTCGATCTAGGTTTGGTTGGGTTGGTTTGTCCACCATCCGTTTCCCTTGTGTTGCTTGTGATTGGCATGCTTAGAATAGGATCCTTAGATGAGGACTTTACATCGGTTTTCATATGCAAATGGAGGGAATGAAATTCTAATTAGGGGTGGCAATGAAAATTCGCTCGACATCACTCGACTGTGATGACCCCCTAAAATATTCAACACATGGTTGCAAAATTTGGACCATGGTGTGTTGGAATTTCATCTAGGCAATAAATAGTAAAAACTGAATGCAAAATCTATTCAATAATAAGCCATTATGATTTACAGCTTGGGCTAACAACCGGAAATTCTTCCGGTGATTAAAGCCCCGAAGTTGTCGATGACTGGATAAATCGTTAGTCGAGCTACTTTAGCTTGCGCAACGTCCCAGAAAAAAGTGAATTTCGTCGGTTTTTTGCTTTGGGTTTAGGGTTTAGGGTGGTGGAAGATGCAATTCATCAAACTGTGACTGGGCTGAATTTCTGGGGAATTCCGTAAGGTTTTTTTTACAAGTGACGAATGTATATTCGCTTTATTAACTGCAATGGGCAATCGAGAATTGGACACCTATGTCCAGGAATTCTTGGATTTTTTTTTTTGACCAAGGTGTCGTTTTTTCGGAAACGGGCACGGCCAAACGGCCCAGAAGCCTAAGATGGAAAGCAAAACGGAAATGGAAAAAATCGTCTTCTTAATGTGGTTAAAGCGGGGCCATACCAACACAGTGTGTTGTTAGAACAAGAAAAAGTCGACTCATTCTTCCCCATTTCTAAATCTGTCACTCCAGGCATGTTAGGACGAATACTAATATCCTTTCAGTGACCGTAGAGATAATGAAATGGGGCAAAAGAATTTATGAATTGGAAATTGAAGTTGGAATTTGTTAATAATTCCCGAGAACTTCATATACTTGTTATTATTTTTTCAGACACTTTGATTAGGAAGTGGAGGGCCTTCATGGAGGAAGAACGTGTGGTATGGAACGCAGGTGATTCCAAAATGAAGATCTGAAACTAACTGGATCAATTGACTGAAGTAAGGCCGCAAATCTTATTGATGCGAAATACTATCGGTCATGAAATGGGTGTTTTGTCAGAAATTTGAGATATTGGTCATGACCCCTTTTTGGATATCTCAAATTTACAAACTGGAAACCCAGTAATTTATTTCTTTATAAAAGATATATTAGTGAATTTCTTGAACATTGATTAACCCATTTTCTTGTGATTCCTTGGAAGGTAATTTTTTACCCATTGACCTTGGACGATGTCACAGAATTGGTTAATGACATTTTTTCTAAACCGTTTTCCTTGTTTAAATCTTCAAGAACTCCTTTTCTGATTTATGTGTCAATTCTCAGGGATGGTAACAAAGAAGATCTTTGGTTAAGTCAGTGTTGTTTGGACATTATTGGTTTTGCTTACCGTGAGGCAACACCTCTTTTGTGACTTTCCAGATTTTCTCGGATCTTTTCTTTGAAACTTCTCCTAGGGCAAATCTAGATGGATATGCACCCCTTGGAAACTCGTGTCGTTTCCTGTTAAAAAGGGGGAGAAGTAGGAAGAAAAGAGAGTTATCAAGGGAAAACATCTATCGTAAGATTCCAAGGGGAATCTGTTATGTGAATAGATGATGGACCTGTTTTAAGAATCAGAAATGATAGGATATTTTTACAGAAATCCTTTAAGGATTGTAGTAGATATCTGGTTTGAAGATTTAAGGGGGGGGGGGGGGGGGGGATTAGAAAGCACTCTTGCGGTAGATAAATGGCTGATTACAAGTCCGATTGATTTGTGTCAGAACTAGGAAAATCTATTACAAGATGAAACATGTTCCTTGCTGGAAGTAATCGACTCGATCTTAGTGTGGACTGAGATCCGTGGGTTGATGCAAGGAAGGAAATTCATGCTAAAATATATTCTGAGTTAATCTCTGGTTGAGATTTTGGTTGTGAAATAGCTCTCTTTGAGAAATATTTTCTCTTAGAGGATAACCAAGTTACAGGATTCTCGGTTATGAAAGTGTTATGTACAGATCAAGAGATATCTGTAGAGATATGCTATGTAGTGAATCTTTGTGGGATCATAAAACCTTTTGTACAAACTTTTAATCCTGTGGATTTACAAAGTATTTCATGAACTAAGTTATTTGCATGCATAAACTAGTTGTTGGTACATAGGCCTATTGATGAGAATTGTGTAAAGACAATTTCTCGCTAAGGTATAGTAATTTCTCATTGAGAATTGCTTATTGACCTAGAATTGATTTAGAATCAGATTAAATGTGGTGATTTGGTACCACACCTAGACATTTAAAAATTTTCTAAATCCGATACAGCTAACGGAGTCAGAAGCGCCACTTATGGCTTAGTTGCTGGAAATCAACAATATGATTTTACTTATGGATATTATTGTTGAGATGTATTGCTTAGAAGTCACAACGTCTATGAGTCATTTTGGATTCATTTGCAGATGGGTGTGCATAGAATACACGAGAACTTTTGGGCCTTATCTTTTCCCGCTTGGAATAAATAGAATGCTATCCCGGAAGACTCAGGAGAGTTGGATAGTTGTTAGTTGCCAAAAGACTTTGTCTTAGAGGACCAAGACGGTTCTTAAAGGGGAGTGTTACGAGCCTGTAAAATGCATGGCATGCCATTAAATTTTGACATTTTTGGAAGTCCGTTGAGTCAGTGGTGATGAAAATAGTGCCGAACCCTAGGGAACTCAGGGGGTCAAATACCACAGTTAGGGGCATGTCCAGTGTACACGTCCAACAGGGCAAGACAGTGTGAGTAGTGTGCCCCGACATGGTCCATAGCCATGGCGGGCCTAACACAGCATAGGGACCCTGTCAGCAGGATAGGGCCCCACGTTGGTCCCGACGTGCAGTCGGCCACGTCAGTGCCACGTGGCCGACACTTGGCAGTATGCATGGTACCAGTCCTCACGCTGGGCTAGGAGGGGCTTACTCCATATCAGGGAGTAGGCAAGGTTGGGTGGATCAGTTAGTGTTTGCCCTACTGTGGTGTTTAGATCTCTAACAGACACACAGATCACAACTTCTATGGGTATCAAACGTTTTTTCCGAGATTGATATTTTATTCTTCCTTTTACTTTCCTCAGCAGAGCAGGCGGTTAAGCTCTAGTACCTGTACCCTCTTCAGAGCTGGAGGTTAAGCTCTTGTATGCTTTTTATGATTCTATGTTTGGTGTGTCTTCTGACTAGCTAGAGAGATTTCTATATTGTTTATTTCCACTTAGACTAGCGATTTTTACATTGTCCGACATGGACGGTGCTCCTACGAGATATGTACTTATTTCTTCTGTCTTATGTGCCCGTGCCCTTGCGCACCCAACAGACATTAATATAATTTCTTCTTCTTCTTCTTCTCTCTCAGATCACAACAAACCGAACAGAAACCACAAGGAACCCTGCTGAATCATGCTGAACCACAAGGAACCCTGCTGAATCATGCTGAAACCACAAGGAACCTTGCTGAATCATGCTGAACCACACTGCATCGTACTGAACTGTACTGAATCATTTTTCAACCATACTGAGGAGAAAAGACGCATGTTTCATTAATAAAGCTTTCTTTCTTTCTCTCTCTCTCTCTCTCTCTCTCTCTCTCTCTCTCTCTCTCTCTCTCTCTCTCTCTCTCTCTCTCTCTCCACGCCCCACCCACGCTCCATGGCCAAGAAAAAGGGGAGCCCTCGCTCCCCTCCTATGCCTCCCACCCCATCGTTGTCTACCCCTACCTCTCCTACCCCCTCGTTGGCCCTCCCCACCCCCTCACTGCCTGACCTTACCTCGCTGGCCCTTCCCACCCCCTTGCTGCCTGTCCAATCCTCGCTGGCCCTTCCCACCTCCTCGCTACCTGACCATATCTCGCTACCTGCTCCCACCACCTCTATACGTACACCTACCTCTCCCACCCCCTCGCTGGCTGTCCCTTCTACCTCAATGCCATCTTTGCTGCCTGCTGAGGCAGCGCTGGATGCCCAGAAGGCACTCACCCCCCCCCACCTCTTCCTAGTTTGTGGACCATGGAGAGGGAAAATCAGAGGTGACAGCTCGGTTGAATAGAATGGAGAGGAAGGGTGAGAGGATGTCGGGAGCATACTTTAGAAGTTCAACCTCTAGCTCATCAATGTCTTTGGCTTTATGGGAATGGAGTCATGTGATGGCCTTCTCTATAAGGTCGTTAGTGAATATGGCAGAAGTATCCGTGACACGAGGTGGGAAGAGGAGGGATGGTGTACAATGATGTGGCATATGTGACCCAAGTGCTGAGGTCTGTAATCCGTGGTGGAGGTGACCGTGGAAGGAACTTCTTCTAGAACAAACCTGAGGAGGAACTGAAGAGGAGATCCATCTTTCTCTTACCTTGGCCAATCTCGTATGCAATTTTCTTTTTCTTGGTGGTTCTATGGTAGACACGAGATATGGTTTTGGTCATATGGGGAAGATGGGAATGAGCATATAGGAGGTTTTGATGGAGGTGGATGCACTCCTGGTCATACCAAGGATTATGGGGTCTATTACGTCTTTGGTGTTTGGGCCGTGGGGATGGAAAGGCAATGGAAGCTGCAGTGTGGATGGTCTGGACAAGAAAGAGGGACTGCTCCTCTAAAGTATGCTCATGTGGAAAATAGGTAAGGAGATCAGAGAGGGCTTCTCTGTACAATGGTGTGTTATGTGAAGTGTAGCGGTAGGTGGATTTCACTATAGGGGTTGAAGAGAAAATGTGTGATGGGGAGATGACTGACAGAGAGGGAGAGATATGAGTGATCAGAAAGAGTGGTGCGATGTATAGAGAAGGATGAAATGCAATGAAGGAGAGACGGTGAACCCATGAAATAGTCAACAACGCTATGTCCTCCACTATGTGGGAAGCAAGTGTAGTCACCAGAGCCTGGCAGCTGAAGGCCATTATAAATGGCCAGTCCATGAGCCTCGCCCAACTGAAGCATCTGCTCCCCATATGATGTAACTGGACCTGCTGCATCCGACAATCGCCGTATAAGACCAAGATCATCACCATCAAGTGCATGTATCCACTGTGGATCATCTGCTGCTCTGTGAAATTCCGTTTGCCTAGACCCAGTCCTAGCATTGAAGTCCCCCGCTAGAAGAATATATCCTCGATCTTCATATCTGATAATGTCCGATGAAATATCCGAAAGGTGAGTCCTCCTCTGAGGTGAAAGCTGATGTCTCTGAGGGGAAATAACAAATAGCCATGAATATGTCATGGTCTAGCTCCATCAACTTGTGGTCCAACCTGATCCATATATAGCGAGCCTGCCCGTCAGTGTGTATTAGCTCGACCCATGGCTGGAGAGAGTCTCGAAATAAGCAAGCAACACCACCTGAACCGCGACTAGTCAGTGCCCTCATCTTCCCCATGCAAGTAGAAAGCCAACAACATCCCTCAATGCACGAAAGTCCTCTCTCAGGACTCTCATGTGTCTCTGTATGTATAAGGATATCCCCTGTGGTACAAAAATCTCTAAAACCCCCCATTGTGGCTAAAGAATGGATACCATTGCAGTTCCATAAACTCAACCGCAATGCTTTTGTGAGGGCCCCCGGAACCGCTCCTAAGTCCGGGGGGGGCCCAAATCCCTATGCTGCAGATTTCTGAGGGTCAATGTATCGGGCCTTACCATCCCGATAGACCACCCTTTTGCCCAATGCTTTGGCTTCGCTGAAAATTGTCTTCCTTTCGGCAACTTGCATGGGTGTGAGATCATCGTCCATGAAAATAAGGGTACCTCTCAGCTGAGCTCATAGCCTAAGGGCAGCTTGTCGTTCCTCTATTCCCGTGAACCGTATGATGAGTGTGGATGGATCTCTTTTGGTTCTCCATGCTCTTTCCATTCCATTGTGATGGTGGGAAAGTGTATCCGTGAGGAAATTGGTTTCTTCGGTAATTGGAGCCTTAGTATCTTCAATGCCTCGCACCCGAACATTTATAGATTTATATTTCCGCATTTCTTCGTCGGATATGGTGGCTGAGATGACGCTATTGAAAGTGTGTATACCTTCTTTACCGTCTTCTTTGAATGGAGAGGCCCATGTTTTGGTCTCCGCCTTATGTTGCTCAATCCGTTCCTCCAATTCTTGGATCTTTGTGCTGGTAGTGCTGGCTGGTTCGTCTTTCTTGCTCAAGGCCTCTTCCAAGGAGATGATTCGGGCCGTCAAAATTTGCTTTTCGATTGCCATAACTTGTATTGTGGTCTTCATTTGGCCCATCTTAGATAGCTAGATTCCGGTGTAATTTGCTCTATGCAAGAGAGAAGGTAAGTAGCATTGTACAGGCGAGTTATTGGCAGGGTCCGACTATCAGGAGTTATTTCACCGGAGGTGGTTAGTACTATTGGGGTCAAACAGGGATGTCCACTCTCTCCTACGCTTTTTGGTCTTTACATTGATGAGGTGGAGCATGTTATACGGAGTGATGGAGGGGAGGGATGTACATTGGGCGACCTCATTATTGCTATCCTCCTGTATGTCGATGATGTGGTTTTGCTTTCACGGACGAGAGAGGGTCTTTTATGATGTGGCAAGAGCTTCTATGGGATGGTCATCCACTGGAGGTTGTTGATTCATATACATATCTAGAGGCACTATTTTCGGGGCCCACGTTCAGCATGAGACATGCAGCTATTTCTCGGGTACAGAAGGGCTATGCCTCGCTGGTAGATTTGGAGAGACTATGCTTCAGTTCACACATTAGAGATGCGACCAGTAAGTGCCGGCTCTTTGACTCTATGGTTGTGCCCTCAACTATGTATGCTTCCGAGACATGGAGTACTGGTCTGACAGCTACTGATTGGACATATATCTCCCGACTCCAGATTCGTTTGCTCTCCAGGATGATACGGGCTAAGCCCTCAGTACCACACCAGATTATACTGGCGGAGTTCGCGGTCCCCCCCATTCAGATTGAGGCCTTATTCCATTTTGTGACTTTTATACAGAGGTTGGATGATCTTCAGGACGGGGGTATAGACTATGCTGTTGCGGCTCTATCCTCATCCCAGCGCCCACAATCAGAGGGACACCTTTTCTCATGGTATTCCCAGGCTTGTCGTCTCCTCTCCACGTTGGGTATCCAGATCACTGACCTACCTGCGGGCACCCAACAGTACATCAGAGGCCTCCTCTATAGATCATATCTTCATATCACTTGGCAGGGTCCATTGGGGACCAAGAGTGATTTTTATTGTACACACTTTCTATCTCTTGATCGAGCTAGCTGCCCCATAGTCTCTGGGTACTTGTTGAGGAGTATATCACACAGACTACGGATAGAGATGGGTCAGTTTCGGGTTTCTTCACATCAACTGGCCATTGAGACCGGCAGATACAGTGGCACCCCACGAGAGGACCGGCTTTGTAGCATGTGTTCTATGCATGAGATTGAGGATGACTCACATTTCCTCCTCAGATGTCCAGCCTACTATGAGATTCGGGGGAGGCACTACTACTTGTTCAGAGAGCACCCAGTTACACTTCTACCTTGATATCCTATGAGAACCCTAGATGTGTCGCATTGATGATCCGGGAGAGGTCAGACTTGAGGAGGAGGAGACTAGATATTGATACACTCCCTAGTACAGTTGAGCATCAGTGAGTGCATATCCCGTCGGAGACAGAGATCCGAGGTATCCCTAGGCTACGACCCATGATGTGTCGCTCTGTTGGTACGCGAGATGTTTTACCTCACAGCCACTGGTTACTTCATTCTTCACTAGGCAGAGATCGCGTGATTTAGTGCCTGAGGATGAGGATTATGACAACGACGAGGATGATAGCCGCTCACTTGCTCATAGAGATCAGAGACATTGTACCTCCCACCATGACGTTACTACTAGGATCACCAGACATCCTACGCAGAGACATACTACTACACATGCTCATGCTCACAGACGACGCCGGCAGGCTGTGCTTTCTCATGCTGTGGTTCGCATTACATCTTTTTACAGCATCAGCACAACACCATCATCATCAGCATAGTCTTGACATCTTGACATAGATACATATGATTATTATGCACACACTCTCGCATACGTGTCTTTTTTTAGTTTGTACTAGATGTTTTCTTTATTACAGTTTTGGAGACATTTTTATACGCTACCATGGTTACCACATACTTAACATGTACTTCATTAGTCTTATATGCCTTTTGGCATGTAAAAGACATTGATAAAGCTTTCTTTCTTTCTCTCTCTCTTCAACCATAAACCATAAAACTGATACCATACTGAATCCTGGCGCTGCTGTGAATAAGATCATCATAATATATAATATCGGACCACATGGCACCAAAATGGGGTACAATGGTGTTCGATGAACATAGTGAAAACTATACAACTAAGACTCGTCGAAGTCATGGTAGTCAGAATCCTCCGAGTCTGTGCATGTCTGCTGATCCCAAGGGTCTGCAGATGAATAAGAGGGAACCATATGGCCACTACTTCAAAATAGCTTCATCTTAGTTTCTTTCCCACAACCATAAAAATAGGTAATCCATATGGAGGAAGTTAACTACACTCTAATCGATCCTGCACCCAAGATTGGGTCCTAATTAGACTATACCATCAAGCTAGAGTCTTTGATTTCATCTTATAGGATCAGTACTAATTCTCAGTATTAAGGTACCTAATCAACTCACTAAGTACCAACCATGATCGATTACTGCCATAAAAGAGATGTAGTGTCCAAGGATGAAATATGTTGCAATTATAGTGTAAACCAAGGTTGAACTCCTAATTTAGGCTTGAATCCAAAGTTAGCTGTTATGTTCAATAGGTACATAACAGGTAACTTGGAGCTTCCAAGATTCCTTGTTCATGGTTCTCATTTGTGTCTTATTAGATTACGTTTTCAGTAGAAGCTAGTTAAATAAAATTTCCTAGTAAGTTGTTACAATCGGTCCAAAGTCGATTTATGAGAAGAAAAGATGATTCTAAGGTTGCTTTTTCTGTAAGTATGTCTTCTGAAGGGGATTGTTGAATTGTGGTTTGACTGCTAATGAGGGAGACGGTTTGGGAAATCTCAAGTATTTGAGTCAAATTAGCTGAGAATGGAGGTAAGGTCCATTAAGTCCTTCTGGCCGCCGACTGGTAGGTATGCTGAGAACTTAATATTCTTTCTGATTAGTGACAGGGTCACATGGGGAAATCTTTGAGGAGCAAGCAAGCCTCAATAGCTATGCATGAGCGGCTTTTAGCTCTGGCAGCTCATGCCCTTGCAGAGGTATATGACTTCTAACTTCATTTGCATATTGATCTTTTATTGACAAAACCACTAAAGAATAAGCTGTGCAGTGTAGTGGAATTGATAATTGAAACTAAGTGGATGCTTTGGAGAGATTTTAGGCTGAGGGGAAGAAAGAACCTGAAGATGTTTGGAATGGGCCAATTGCACAAGCCTCACAGTGGAAGCCCTGCTCAGATCAACAAGTTTTATCTCCACCAGGCAAATATCACTATGCTTTTACTGCTAGGCAAGTATATTCAATGTTTAAGTAGTTTAACCTGGTCTCTGAAAGTTGCATCTTCTTTAAAGTCTTTGCTTCAAGAGTGAGAGTCTAGCAATCTACTCTTTCTCTTCAAGTGGCCTTAAACTTTATGTATCTGCAAGTTTGTTTGTGGAGTTTTATTGAAGTTGCCCCAGATTCAGTTGTCTTTGTGGATTCTACAGAATTCTATAATGCTGTAAACAATATAAAGAAGCTACTTTTCTTCTCTATGTTTCAGCACTCTTCCCTAAAGAGACCTCGGGTTACATTCTAGTCAGTGCAAATGGTGGTCTCAATCAACAACGTGTTGCGGTAAGATTAAGGTCTCCCTCTAATACTCCTGCTTTCAATCATTTGTTCATCAATTTGATATGTACTGTGATTTTTTCTGTACCACTTAAACATGTAAGGAATGCCCTGTAGAGATCTGAGAGAGGAGGTTTTGCCTCCTATCAAGTAGCCACTTAGCATATAATTATGAGGGCCTAGTCTTGACATGCATTACATAAAGGCACTTGAGGCCTATTTTTCTAACATAGTGACATTAAGGCATGCATTACTACTAGTAGCACCTTAAAGTTGGAAATTATTATTCTAACAGCAAGTACAATAAATCTCAGCAGATTTTTACACGACACTTTACCCATTATTGTTTATTCAATTCTCCTCTCTTCAACTCATTTGCTAGATTAGTTTTGCACTTCCAATATATTCTTCTCTTTCAGCTGTTAAAGACTTGTTGTCGATTTTGGGCCTTATGTTACATGGTGTCATTAGGATATACAGCCACAATGGAAGGGCCCAAGCACCATTTACTCATTTGGTGAATCATGAAGTATTGTCTAACTGGTGGAGTACAGGAGGGAGCCTGGGCTCTAAAGTGGGTGTGAAGATGCTTCATTTTTATGATATCTTGTGCAATCTTGATTGCTTTCTCTTAGAGGCTCAGTTAGCGCATGATTCATTTGTAGGAGGCATTTTGAAGCAGCCTGTTGTCATTTTGTTTATGGATTTTTTCTTGGAAGCAGCATCACTGCTAGTTTGCTATTTTATGTACTCTTGATGCTTTGATGTGAATGTTTGCATAATGTCACATTGGATCCGTTTGTCATGGAAATTTCCCTTTGCTACTTTCTTTGCTTGATCCCTCACCATAGCTTTTACTCCTCTTTGGTATTCTATTGGTACGTAATGTAACTTCAAATTGTTGCTGATAAACGGTGTTCAAAGCTTTGGCCTTCGACCTTAGTCTATAAAACTGAATAAACTTATGCAGGTTTGTAATGCAGTGGCAGTTGCACGGCTGCTGAATGCAACTTTGGTTATTCCAAAGTTCCTCGTCAGCAATGTGTGGAATGATAACAGGTGACTGTTTCATTGGAGGAAGATGTGGTCACTGTTCTATATCTGCATGCCTTATCTCTGAATTGGAGGAAGAAGGCTAGGAAACTGTATTAGTATATGAAATCAGCTAGATCTTTGAGTGCTGTCACAATTTCTTATTCTCCTTTTACCTTCTGTGTGTAGCAGCCAGTTTGCAGATATATATGACATTGACTTTTTCATCGATTATCTTCAAAAAGACCTACCAATCGTCAAAGAGCTGCCCGTTGAGCTGCAGTCGTTGAATCTGGATGCAATTGGTAGCTTAGTAAGGGCCTAACTTTATGCGAATGAATGAGCTTGGGTGTAATGATTCAGACTAAAAGCTAGGAGTTGTGTCAGTAAAGCCTCAAAGTTAACATCTTAGGGTTATTCTTAGGCAAACCAAATTTGAAATTCTCACCCGATACTTGGTCACATTCTTAATACTTATTTGAAACTAAGATTTATATGTGCTTCTAGAGATAAGTCTCATCATGGGAGTTATCAGCTGTTAAACGTCAATAGAAAGGAGAGAATTTCACACTTTTTGAATACATGAACAGGCATAATGCCCTTCCAACAATCAATTTCTCTCTAGAAAAATTATACTTGTTTTAGAGCTGTTTACATTCTTGAGCCCCATTTCTCTTTTAGATATGTCTCATTACTTACTGTCTATCTAATTTACACATTCTCTATGGGTTGCTGTCTGCCCAAAAACTTTATACTTGTGATAGTCTGCTTGCTTCATAAATCTTTTAAGCGAAAGTATAAACTCTCCTGATTTGCTTGTTAAAGGTTTGTTTTTGACCTTTTAGTTCCAGCGTGGGTTCACAAGTCCCATTTGCTCATTAAATCATACCATTGTTCTTCATGTTCGACAGCTTATACATTTCACTGATTCATCCTTATGTGCTTTGAATCAACTGGAATATTTCAAGGCTAACTTTTTATCTGCAAGCACTTTTTTTTCATGGTGTTGGACCTGAGGACAAACAAATCTTTTTCATCTTGTGCTCAGTGCTCTATTTGACAGTTGCAAAGCTATAGCTAGAAAATACACTATTTATCTTTAAAAGATGGTGATTGGACTATTTGAACGATAAACAGCTATTGATGCCAACCCTTGCAATCAACGTAAACTGTGTTTCTTAATTTCCAGAGCAATTTTCTTTCTTTAGTTCTGGAACTTGGTTTCCTTCCTGATTGAGAGACTTAGTTAGCATGCTCCTCTCTTCCAGCAAAGCACAAATTGGCATTGTCCTAGCTTCTTGATCACTTACTTCCGATTCACTTTTTAACAATGACCTGGCATTTTGAAGGTAGGTTGCAATTTTATGTGAAGTATATATGTTTTGAAATCTTAGCTTTCAAGGTTTTCTTAAAAGTAGTTGGTTTTCTTTCAGGTAACTGACATGGAAGTGCCCAAGGAATCAAAGCCAAGTTATTTTCTGACAAACATCTTACCTATACTCCTGCGTAACCGTGTGGTACATTTCTTGGGGTTTGGAAACCGACTTTCTTTTGATCCTATACCATTTGAAGTACAGGTAACACTTCAACCAAAACAATTCACAATAAAAAACTAAAGTCAAAAAGTTTACTCTTCTTTTTCTTTGTCAGATGTTATAAAAAGTAATGCATGGACACAGTTTCATTCATACATTATTGCAGCTCCTTACCCTTGAGTATGCTTTCAGATTTTTTAATGGGTGTTCCCTCCCCTGTTTGCTACTTCAGCGTGTTTCATATTAGTGGATCTGTATCAACTTAGATATAACATGACCAAGGAGGGATGAAGCGATTGTCCCCCAAATTTGATTGCTCAATTTTCATCTATTTCATTTGGCTTCATCATGTCCACAGGAAATCAGACATCAATTCTATATGGCTCTGTGAAACTCAGGGACACAATATTTATGTAAGGAACTGTTCTTTAGTAGATGAATCAATTATTGTTTGTGAATCTACTTGTATACCACCTTAGATGTACAAAATAATTAGGGCTTCCTTGCATTGTCCAAATTGTTTCGTTCTAGTACCTAACTCATCTAAACGGAGAAGGATCTTCAACTTCAAGGCATAGTTACCAGAACACAAAATCGTTTTCAATATGGCACCCTGAAAACGGAAAGTCGTACTGATTTTTTGAATACGCATATGGATGAATATGCCACATCATCAAAATATTCAAATTTCTAAATACACATACATGCTAAACAAATTTTGATTAGTGGATTTTAGCCTAGAAAATGTGATTACGGCTAGAATACAGCCCAAATGCTGCTATATTCGTTTCAGAATGGCGTATTCACCCGTATTCCAGCTAGAAAATGTAAAATATGTGTATTCAATATGTACGGCTCCTGAAAGGGTTGCAATGGAGTATTCAATAAAATATGGAGTATTTTGGTAACTATGCTAGAAAGCCAGAATGCTTCTACCATTCTGGTGCAGATGCAGAAAATCTGTTCTTTTTCATACCCTTATTGAGATGAGGGAACATGCAAAACAAATTGTGATACACATCAAAGAAAGACAGGCACACTAGGGATCAAGGAACTTTCTAAAAATTGTGGGGAGAAGGGTGGCTGATTGTGTAAAATCTGCAAGGGCTCTATCATGTATTCATACATTGAACAATGGGAAAGTAGGAATGTAGTTCTTGCTTCTTTTGTTTGGCATTATTGTTCAGATATTGTCTGGACTCTGTTCTATTTGGGCACTGTCCTAATTTCTAAACATAACATTTAATGTGTTTTCGCCTGTACTATTGAGATGCAACGTTTGCTTCAAATCTTCTTATATGTTGCTGTCACTCATTTTTGCAGTGTACCTAAATTTCCATTTACCATGAAATCACTTTAGAAATTTTATCTTATGTATCTACCCCTAGAAACTCTAAATTCAATCTAGTATCCATTTTCTTTGCCATAGTGAAAAGTTTACTATTTAGTTTCTTGTTTCTAGCATTAGAAACAAGTTTTTTTATCGATTTTAAAAAGGGACTCCAAGACCTCCACGTAACAACATCCACGTTTTTAATAAATGATGTGCTTAGACCTCATATAGGTAACTTTGTTCTCAACCTTGTTCGATGCATTCTGATATATAGTAAGGGAGTTGTGGAGCACATGACTCAACTTAGAACCGTGTTATCAACTGTTGATGAAGAGTATTTTGCCTGCTAATAGTAAAAGGTATTGATTGTTTGGTCTAAATAAGTAATAATAGGCCTGTCTATTGATCATAATTCAAATGGAGCATATATGGGTCAGCAGGAGCCCCAAATGTGAAGTTATGAGATTGATCTCTCGTGTGTGCCCTTTTGCTTATTACTTTGTGTATAGTGCCCTATTGTAGATACTCAATTTATGTCTACACCCAATCACATCTCATCCTCAGTACCAATTTCAGTAGAGAAAATCATTTGAAAGTAAATTTGTTTGCAAGAATTCTTTCTGATCTTTCTTAAATTTCTGAATTTTTACATAACAAGTGCCAATTGATGGCTGTCTTGGATTCCTGTGAAGCTTCTCTGACTGCGGTATGGGTGATGTTGTTGTTACTTTTTACAAACCAACTTTCCTTAATCATCACAGCAGGCATTTCAATGGATCTAAATGGTCTGGCAGCGAGTGTTTCTACTGATCCTTGTTTGTTTCTTCTTGCAGAGACTAAGATGTCGATGTAATTTTCATGCGTTAAGGTTCGTCCCTAAGCTGCAAAGCATGGGAAACATATTAGTGAGAAGAATGCGAAGCAAGAGCCTTGGTTTGGGGCCTGCTGAGAACGAGCTGTTTTCTGCTGCAGGCAGCCATGCTCTGATTGAGAAAATGAGCAGTCAGATAGGAAAGCATTTGGAACTGGAAAATTTGTCAACTGGAGCTAATTCGAAGGAACTCTACACTGAGCAGAACCAAAGCTCTGTCAAGTTCTTGGCTTTGCATCTTAGGTTTGAAACTGATATGGTTGCATATTCAATGTGCGACTTTGGTGGTGGAGAAGCTGAAAGAGAGGAGTTGCAAGCTTACAGAAAAATTCATTTTCCATTACTGGCACAACTTGAGCAGGACGGGAAGTAAGATCATTCCATCCTTTTCCCTAGTGTATAAAATTAAGATGTGGTACTCTCTTAGATATGCTGGTAATAGGTATTGTAAACACATATATTAGTAAGTATCGTTAATAGCATCTTGTGCTTTGGTATCTGTTTTCATCTAAATGGTGTGAAAAGTTTTTATGGGCAAACCACAATTGCTAGCTTTGATGGAATATGTATATGTTACTGTCTTTGAAGCATAGTTGCATTGCGTTTCTAGAAACGTGTTTCTGGATTTCACCAGCGTTTCTCAGAAACGTTTTTATTTTTATTTTTGTTTTTTTGATTTTTTTGTGGGCAATATGGGTATCAGATTAAAGCTCTAATTAAGGGCAATACATCTACTAGATTTACGGTTTAGCTCCTTTAATATAAAAAATTTGAATGGCTCATCGTTTTCACAACAGGATCCTCTCTCTCTCTCTCTCTCTCTCTCTCTCTCTCTCTCTCTCTCTCTCTCTCAGATTGCAACAAACCGAACTGAAATCGTACTGAACCAAACTGAACCATTTTTGAACCATGTTGCATCGTACTGAACCAAACTGAATCATTTTTCAACCATACTGAAGAGAAAAGATGTATGTGCCTCTCTCTCTCTCTCTCTCTCTCTCTCTCTCTCTCTCTCTCTCTCTCTCTCTCTCAGCGAAGCCAAAGCACTGGGAAAAAAGGTGATATATCGGGATGGTAAGGCCCGATACATTGACCCCCAAAAATCTGAGGCATAGGGATTTGGGCCCCCCGGACTTAGGCGCGGTTCGGGGGCCCTCACAAAAGCATTGCGGTTAAGTTTATGGAACTGCAATGGTATCCATTCTTCAGCTACAGCAGGAGACTTTAGAGATTTTTGTACTACAGGGGATATCCTTATACTTACTGAGACACATGAGAGTCCTGAGAGAGGACTTCCTTGCATTGAGGGATTTTGCTGGCTTTCTACTTGCAGAGGGAAGACGAGGGCACTGACTAGTCGCGGTTCAGGTGGTGTTGCTTGCTTATTTCGAGACTCTCTCCAGCCATGGGTCGAGCTACTATACACTGACGAGCAGGCTCGCTATATCTGGATCAGGTTGGACCACAGGTTGATGGAGTTAGATCGTGACATATTCTTGGCTATTTGTTATTTCCCTCCAGAGACATCAGCTTTCACCTCAGAGGAGGAGTCACCTTTCATGGACATTTCATCGGACATTATCAGATATGAGGATCGAGGATATATTCTTCTAGCGGGGGACTTCAATGCCAGGACTGGGTCTAGGCAAACGGAATTTCACAGAGCAGCAGATGACCCACAGCGGATACATGCACTTGATTGGGATGATCTTGGTCTTATACGGCGATCGGTGGATGCAGCGGGTCCAGTCACATCATATGGCGAGCAGATGCTTCAGTTGGGTGAGGCTCATGGACTGGCCATTTATAATGGCCTTCTTCAGCTGTTAGGCTCTGGTGACTACACTTGCTTCCCACATAGTGGAGGACATAGCGTCGTCGACTATTTCATGGGTTCACCGCTTCTCCTTCACTTCATTTCATCCTTCTCTGTACACCGCACCACTCTTTCTGATCATTCATATCTCTCACTCTCTGTCGGTCATCTCCACATCACACCTATTTTCTCTTCGACCCCTACAGCTAAACCCACCTACCGCTACACTTCACATCACACACCACTATACAGAGAAGCCCTCTCCGATTTCCTTACCTATTTCCCATATGAGCATACTTTAGAGGAGCAGTCCCTCTTTCTTGTCCAGACCATCCATACTGCAGCTTCCATTGCCTTTCCATCCCCACGGCCCAAAGACCAGCAACGTCATAGACCCTATAACCCCTGGTATGATCAGGAATGCATCCAGCTACATCAGAACCTCATATATGCTTGCTCCCATCTTCCTCATCTGACCAAAACCATATCTCGTGTCTACCGCAGAACCACCAAAAAAAAGAAAATCGCATACGAGATTGGTCAGGGTAAGAAACTGATGGATCTCCTCTTTAGTTCTTCCTCAGGTTCATTCTGGAAGAGGTTCCTTCCACTGTCACCCCCACCACGGATCACAAACCTCAGCACTTGGGTCGCATATGCCACATCATTGTACACCATCCCAGATACCCCTCCTCTTCCCACCTCCTGTCTCACGGATACTTCTGCCATATTCACTAACGAACTTATAGAAAAGGCCATCACACGACTCCATTCCCATAAAGCCAAAGACATTGATGAGCTAGAGGCTGAACTTCTAAAGTATGCTCCCGACATCCTCTCACCCTTTCTCTCCATCCTATTCAACCGAGCTGTCACCTCTGATTTTCCCTCTCCATGGTCCACAAACCTCATTCACCCTATCCACAAAGGCGGGGACCCCATGAAAGTTGACAACTACCGCACCATTATGATCAGTCATCTATTCGCTAAAGTATATGGTTCTATCCTACAGTCAGAGATCAGTACAGAGATGGATGCTAGATCACTCCATGCCATTGGACAGGCGGGTTTCAGACCAGGATATACTACATTGGATCATATCTTCACTTTGAGGTCCATCATTGAGGAGGCTAAGGCCAAGAGGGAGCACGTATACTGCTGCTTTGTGGATTTTCGCAAGGCATTTGACTCCGTGCCTAGGCATTTATTGATACAGAGACTTCATGATCGGGGCTTTCAGGAGGATACTATACAGGCGGTAGTAGCATTGTACAGGCGAGTTATTGGCAGGGTCCGACTATCAGGAGTTATTTCACCGGAGGTGGTCAGTACTATTGGTGTCAAACAGGGATGTCCACTCTCTCCTACACTTTTTGGTCTTTACATTGACGAGCTAGAGCATGTTATACAGAGTGATGGAGGGGAGGGTTGTACATTGGGCGACCTCATTATTGCTATTCTCCTTTATGCTGATGATGTGGTTTTGCTTTCATGGACGAGAGAGGGCTTGCAGCGACACTTAGATGCTCTTCTTTCTTTCTACACACGGTGGGGTTTGTCGGTGAATGTGGCCAAAACTAAGGTTATGGTGTTCAACACCTCTAGGTCTTTCATGATGCGGCAGGAGCTTCTATGGGATGGTCATCCCCTAGAGGTTGTTGATTCCTATACATATCTAGGAGTACTATTCTCGGGGCCTACGTTCAGCATGAGACACGCAGCTATTTCACGGGTACGGAAGGGCTATGCCTCACTGATAGATTTGGAGAGACTATGTTTCCGCTCACACATCAGAGATGCGACTAGTAAGTGTCAGCTCTTTGACACTATGGTTGTGCCCTCAGCTATGTATGCTTCCGAGACATGGAGTACGGGTCTGACAGCTACTGATTGGGCATATATCTCCCGGCTCCAGATTCGTTTGCTCTCACGGATGATACGGGCTAAGCCCTCAGTACCACACCAGATTATCTTGGCGGAGTTCGCGGTCCCCCCCATTCAGATTGAGGCCTTATTCCATATTGTGACATTCATACAGAGGGTAGAGGATCTTCAGGACGGGGGTACACATTATGTAGTTGCAGCTTTATCTCCATCCCGGCGCCTACACTCAGAGGGACACCTTTTCTCATGGTACTCCCAGGCTTGCCGTCTCCTCTCCACATTGGGTATCCAGATTAGTGATCTACCTGCGGGCACCCACCAGTACATCAGAGGCCTCCTTTACAGATCATATCTTCATACCACTTGGCAGGGCCCATTGGGGACCAAGAGTGAATTTTATCGTACACACTTTCTATCTCTTGATCCGGCTGGCTGCCCCATAGTATCTGGTTATTTGCTGAGGAGTACATCACATAGTCTGCGGATAGCGATGGGTCAGTTTCGGGTTTCTTCACATCAGCTGGCTATCGAGACTGGCAGATACAGTGGCACCCCACGAGAGGACCGGCTCTGTAGTATGTGTGTTATGCATGAGACTGAGGACGAGTCACATTTCCTCTTCAGATGTCCAGCCTACTATGAGATACGGGGGCGGTACTACTGCTTGTTCAGAGAGCACCCAGTTACACTTTCTACCTTGATATCTTATGAGGACCCTAGATGTGTCGCACTTATGATCCGAGAGATGTCAGACCTGAGGAGGAGGAGACTAGATGGTACACATTTCCTGACACAGCTGAGCATTGATGAGTGCATATCCCGTCGGAGACAGAGATCCGAGGTACCCATAGGCAGCGACTCAGATGGAGAGGCAGAGATTCCCGACTCCTTCGTACACCGGCATTAGAGACCATGTCGACGGCCAGAGAGACAGTCAGTTATTAGATCACAGCCCAGAGCGCCACGGCAGCAGAGACGACACCGACGGCCTATCCGGCGACAGAGGTCCAGGGCACATCTAATCACACCCTCACAGCATACCATCCACCATTTCTTTCATGCTGATGGGCATCGTGATATATGATTCCAGGCTATTGGATCCTGACTGGGCCAGCTGTCTTTATGCATTGTATTTGCAGTTATTTAGTTTTTATAGATGATTGAGCTTTAAGCTCCTATGTGCACACTTGACATGTACCTTTTCTTAGTCCTATGTACCTTAGGGTATTCAAGGACATTAATAAAATCTTTCTTTCTTTCTTTCTTTCTCTCTCCATCTGAGATCACAACCAAACAAAATGAAATCATAAGGAACCATACTGACACGTTGCAAAATCATAATGACCATATTGAACCATGCTGACCGATTCATAGCCGAAACTGTAATGAAGAGAAAAGACACATCCTCTCTTGAACAACTTGAACAAGAAAATGTATATCTTAAGTAATAGATTGCGGAACATATCCCTCAGAAGCATGTATTGGAGGAGACGTCGAACAAAATATCCAGCCTTGAGAAACAAGTGGAAGAAACGAAGACATGGGCAGTGCGTCTCAAAAACGATGGTAAGGTCGAATCTTCAAGCTCAGTTCAACATGCAGTAAGAAATCAGCAGGTGGTTTTCATTGAAGGCAAACCAAAATTTTTTGATAAAATTTCTCAATAGGGATTCGGGGCTTCCCGGGCAAAGGAGCAGCTTGAGATCCCCTCAGCCTTTACAGATTGGTTTTTGGAATTGTAATGACATACTATCATCTTCTTCAGCAGGCGATTTCCATTCTTTCATGCTGAAATGTGATATCCTTTTGTTGGCAGAGACTCATGAATCATTATATAGACCGCTCCCATCCATACAGGATTGCACCTGGCACTCAGCACTGTTAGAAATAAATGACTATGCTAAAGTTAATCCATAGGTTACTTTGACCCAAAAGGTCAAGATTTGTGTAACCATGGGTATTTAGTTATTTAGGCCATCTTAAGTTTGTCTTAAGTTCAGCTGGACCCAATTTTGGTCATGTACTGACTCGTGGGTCCTTAGGGGTCTAATTTTGTTTAGGGGCCCTATCGACTTTTGGGGGTGCCCTACATTAGTAAGTGGTTAACCTTAGGGTTTGGTGGCATTTGGCCACATCCAGGTAGAGTACTTAGATGCTCATTGTGTATTCCATTTAATAGTTTGGCTAAGCATTGCTCTCCATTGCTCTTGTTGTTGTTTTCTCTCTCTCTTTCTCTCTCTCTCTCTCTCTCTCTCTCTCTCTCTCTCTCTCTCTCTCTCAGAGTTGGGCGCCCAGCCTCTTCTCTCTTGTTTTTTGTGGAGATTGATTGATAACTAGATCTTGGTGACTTGACTCTTGCTTTCCTACATGGTATCAGAGCTACCGGATCTGCAGCAAGCTAGTATGCTGGTGCCCTACCAAAAGAGGAGCTTCTCTGCTTTTTGTTGTGAAATTTCAGCATCCTGCTGATCTTTCCGAGTGGAGTTTGGATCAGCTTTTGTCTCTCTTTTCAAGTTGAAGGAGGGCGCCCATCAGAGATATTGGAGGAGCAATTTGTGGCACCCAAAATCAGAATCTCAAATCTGATTTTTATGCAACCAGTTTTCAGCAAGTTTTGTTTGGAGGAGGGCGCCCAAAAATCCGCTACTGATTTTTGGTTGTGGTGTCTCCTTATCTTGCTGTTTTTGTTTTTAGGTTTGCATTTGTGTAGGAGGGCGCCCAAAATTCAGCAAACCCTATTCAGGGTTAGGTCAACTTGTGGATGGAAATTTGCAGATTCTCAGCAAGTAGTAGGGCGCTTTCAACAGCCCTATTGAAGTGTGTGTTGATTACACTATTTGGCTTCCTAATTAGATATCGGTGTAGGCTTCAATCGAAGCTAACCTAATTTTCAAGAAGCTGGTTTTTTTTGTGCAGAAAACAACCATCTCTCCATTATCTTTTGGGCACTTTGGTTGCAGATTGAAAGACATCTTGTGCTCCTACTTTTAGCTCTTTGTTTGTTGCAAATTTTTTGAGTAGATTTGGTTGTGGAAAGGCTTCTCTTTCCTATCTACTACAAGCTGAAATTCTGTTGAAGGTAATGGCTAAAGAATCGGAAGCTATCGGTTCTTTGTTTAGTGAAGATCGGTTGGATGGCACAAACTACTCCTTGTGGAGTTAGATGATGAAGAATCTTCTCATAGCGAAAGGGCTGTGGGAATGGTGATGAGGAAAGGCCTCCGTCTTTGGCACCTCCTACACCGCGTGGGTCATTATCATCAACATCATCTTCTCCATCTTCGGAAGAACAAAAGAAGTGGGATAGAAGGGATGCACAAGCACATTCTATGGTTGCTCTTGCTGTGAAAAGATCTATCTTACCTCATATTAGGTCTTGTAAGACATCTAAAAGTGCGTGGGATACACTTTATACTATGTATAGAGTCAAAAATCCAGCAAGAGGCTGTGATATCACTTGGGTAGATGCGAATTGATTAAGCAAGTTTAGCAGGTAATCAAAACGCTACGTAAATGCCTAAGCTAGAACATATCTTTCTGAAGTTTTAGATGGTATGAATTGCTCACTGTACAATGTTGGTAACCTTCCTTTGAAAGTCTGGAAGAAGTATTGAGTCTGAACATAGTGGATCATTTGTGATCAAATAGGAAAAACGAGCGATTGACTCATATCTTGGAGGATATGATGGTTAGCATTTTTGGAATTTTTATTGTCCATTTATGCTATTTAGGGAATCCAATCTCGTTTCTTGGTGAGTGGGGATGTATTTTGAGGTGAAAGCTGCAACTGTTTTCTTGAAGGACATGCAAGAACTGTTAAGATGCTAAGGAGCAGTGCTTAGACTAGAGCAAAGCTCTCTTTTGGATTGTTTATCGAGGCTTGTAGTATAGAGTGCAGTGATCTACTTTTTATGGAAGGCGTAGGAAAATTTTGCAGATTGCAGATCGAGGATAAATCTGTCAGAAACTTTGCTTGAAGCTCTTAATGTTATCCTTTTGTCAGTTTTTCTTATGTTTTCATGCACTTCACTAATGTTATCTGGCTTCTAGCAACCTCTATTTTTAACGTGATAGATTCTATTGCTTCTCTTCCCAAATTGGTAGTCGGTGCTTTTTTTTTTTGGTATGGAGTTTCATATTAGAAGATCACTATATTTTCCATCAATAGGAAATGAAAGGGGTCACTAGTTTCATTCTTTGCACAACTTATCATTATTAGAGTAAGTGCTCTTTTCCTCATGGGATTTATTCAAACTGTTTAGCCTAGCTCAAGGTTTGTTATTCTGACAACTTTATTTTGTTGAATTAATGGGATCTGGGTCGTTTTGATCTGCAGACTGCAGCCGGCAGCCACATTGAGAGAACTAGGGAGGTGTCCCTTAACACCAGAAGAGACAGTCTTGATGCTTTCAGCTCTTGGGCTCAAACGAGGAACAAGAATATTTTTGGCTGGGGCTCATATCTATGGTGGTCAAGCTAGGATGGTTGCTCTCATCAATTTGTTTCCCAATGTAATTACAAAGGAAGACCTGCTCTTGTCGGAAGAAATGGCTGTCTTTGCAAATCATTCCTCTCAGGTGCATAAGCATGGAACCCTTACGTTCATACAAAAGTTGTTGCATTAAGGTTTTTGTTTCAAGAAGCTCACCTGTTCCAGTATTATTTTCTTAAAGCTAGGCAAAGAATGGACTTATCCTAGTTGGTTGCATCTTGCGGTTCTAAGCTCGTTCTCCACAAAAATTACATGCTGTAGCTAGTGAAAGGGGGTTCCTGTGTGATTTGATTCTAACGTAGTGATCTTTCTAATTCAACATGGTGTTTCAGTGTGCTCTGCTGTCAGTAACTGTAGATTTTTTTTCCATTGTCATACATGCCCTTTTGTTGGCAAATATTTTCTGGTATTCATCAGGGCTGATCGTAATCAGCTTCTCAGTTATCATTTAGTTTTCCAAGGAGTTTTGAGATTTCACTAACCCAGAGTTATACATCCTGCTTGGTTTACTTACTAATAACTCGTTTTTGTAGGTGAGGTTGTTCTTACTCATCATTATTGATTACTGTTTGTTTCTTACTAGTTCAAGCAGTGACATCCATAACGTTTCTATATAATCTTGTCTCACCAAGGCCTTAGGTGGCTTAAGCACAGCAATGTCTCTCAAAGATCTCTGTTTTTATAAAGCAATTAGAGATAATCAGTTGTGAAACATGAGATCGATATAGAGAAGCTTGGATCAGAAGCAATTTCAAGAAACGTAATGTTGGAATGCTCGAGTCTTTTCTAGAGAAGCTTGGATCGAAAGCAATTTCAAGAAACTTAATATTAGAACACTCTTTTGAGTCTTTTTTAATCAACATACAGTGAAATGTACTTCAGCAATATACTGATTACTGGCATCTGCAAAAAACAAGATAAAAAAATCTATAAGCTCAGTTTCCAAATATGGCAGCTCTTGCTACATGGACTGTCAACTTATTGGGATCTTAGCAGAAGAGAGTTTGTTTGAGTCATCTCAATGTAGTGGTTGTCATTGCAGCTTGCGGCATTGGACTTCATAGTATGCAAGGAAGCAGATATATTTGCCATGACTGATTCTGGCAGTCAGTTGTCATCATTAGTTGGTGGGCATCGTATGTACTTTGGTGGTGGACATCTCCCAACAATCCGTCCAAACAAGAGGCGGTTGGCAAGCATCTTCTCAAATAGCTTTAGAATAGAGTGGCAGGATTTTGAGCAAAGAGTTAGAAAGACTATTCAAGAGAGTAACCAAGTGGATGTGAGACCTGTAGCAAGAAGCATATATCGACACCCCAGGTGTCATGAATGTATGTGCAACGACATCCATTAAGATACTGTTTATTAAAATGCTTGCCGTATAGAAATCCATCTGCAATTTATATTAAAAAGTTTTGTATGATATTTTTTGGAATATTGAGAGATCCTTACAGATCTTTCAAAGAATCTTGCATATTGCCTTGATATGTACTAAAGTGTCTAGCTGGTCAGCCTTCCAGTGTCAAATTCTAGTGCATTCAATCATCAAAAGATTGCAAATTTGTTTGTCAGTGGTCAAAGGTAGTAGTGACATGTCCATCAGGGGCTCTTAGGGTAGATGAGATTAACCTTATTGGGGCATTTTTCCAAGTGTAGCATATGATCTGATAAAAAATGTTTTATCATATTTAAGCTTGTCATAATCTATTCTATTGGTTGAGAGAACAAGAGTCAAGCCCAAGGATGTTCTGTGATTAATGATATCTGCTAGCTGTTTCATGTCTTACTCTGAGCAGACAAATCAGTCAATAAATATAAATTTGGGTTCCTACCAAACTAATATATTTTTCCATGTACATATTTTGATTGTGTGATAAAAGAAATTCAAATTCAGAGGAGCAAATTGAAATGAAATGTGAATGATAAGCTACAAAGAGCTTTTACTGTACCTTGCCAAGCCTCAGTTGACACACACATTTACTTCCATTGACATATGCTCTTTCAATGTGCTTGAACAAACAACACATGAAAGATGCTTCTACAGTCCCTCCACCGGTTGTTTTTATGTCACTTTAGGCAGTATTGTCGCAGCCTTGGTCTTGCTTGCAATGTCTCGCACAGATGCCTTGTTGTCTTTGGTAACATGCCTTTTATCTTGTTTCTTCATTGACCCTAAAGAATAAATAGGTGATTGTGCATTGAGAAGACATTTTGAAGTTCACTACAAAACCTATTTAATCCTTGTCTACTGCTCGTCACAAGTTCCTACTCAACTAATACAATTCCAAATGTTGATGTTATGCAAACCTATGCAATTGGTAAGTAGCATATCTTTCTATGTTGGTGAGTTCAATTTCTAGACCAAGTTTCACAAACCTTCAAATCACTTGCAAGCTTTTTTAAAATCAACACCACAATGCTCTCTACATGAAGACATTGCCTTGTTTGCTACCATGTACATAAAGTGTTGTCTCTTCTCAACCCAATACATGATCACAATCTTGAGCTACGCTCAAAGCTTTCTATGCCTTTCTATCTCCACATCAAGCAAGTTGCTATTAACGTGGCTAATGTCAATTGCATAAGAGCAAGCAACCATTGGCATTGAACATTGGTGCTATCGAATACTAACTTGTGAAAAAATCATAGAAAAGAGGGGCAGACTGTAATGTGCAATGTGTGTGTATGTGTGTGTGTGTGCGCGTGCGTGCGTGCGTGCGTGAGAGGGAGGGAGGGAGGGAGGGAGAGAGTGAGTGAGTGAGAGTTTTAAGCATACACATAGTTCCTCTTGCTTAAGCAAGACCAAGCCTTTTGAACTCTTTATTCATAAGCCAACAAGGTAATATAAAGCTGAAAAGTAAGATACAGTATTAAAAGAATCGTAAAGCAAAACTTATTTCAAGACATCTAGTTGGTACTTGCCACCATTCCACAACACAAAACAATGCGAGTTAGTATGTGAGGAGTCAAAGTTGAATGTCAGTTGTTATCCATGTCCAAAACAAGCTTTACTACTTAACATGATTATCCATGAAATTAGTCATAGTCCAAGTCTTCTCATTCCAATCATATTTTTTGCGATGGGTCATAGTCCAAGTCTTTCCATTCCAATCATATATTTAGCGATGGGTCATACCATTGATTTATCATATCAGGGCAAATGCCATATTGACCAATGTATAGGTAATAGATCGATTAGTTGAATTGCATAATAAAGTGTGCATAATAAGGAGTTAACCGTTCATAAGAATTGCTTTAGCAAGTAGGATGAGCGACGACACACCCGCATAGGTATTAGGGCATCCCCATGCCATATTAATCCTTATGATTGTGGAAAGTGATTAGTCATGCACTGTTGTCAAGCCCTTGAGCATGTCCATGCTTTCCAGGAGTATTCAAGCTCACTTCCTATTTTTACATGAAGTTTTTCTTAGGTTGATACTTGTAACTGACCTTACGTTATTAGAATTGAATGTCACATCATTAGAGTTGACCAAGTATAGTCACAAGTAGGTGTTAGGGCAGGTCCGTGCCATGCTAACCCTTTCGCAAATCCATGTGATTAAAGAGTATCCAAGCCAAAGCTACTAACGAGAAAATCGAATAGCTTCTTGAGTGTTATGTAAACTAGTATTCACCAAAAGTTGAATGATTTGCGATAGGTTAAATTATTGTTATTGGTTAAGTAATATACGATAAGAGGTGCAAAAGTTGCGATTATGTAAGGTGTCTGTTTGCTGCTTGATAATTGCTATCTTTAGTTTTACCTTTCCTCCATGTGAATAGCGGTTGACGTGTCTTCTTGTAAGGATGCCATACTGCCAAAAAAAACATTTGAAGAAATTGAGCATTGATAATGTAAAAATCAATGGAAAACGTAACTCAGAAACGTGTCTTCCACTATCAATGAGCTGGATGTTTGTATAGTAAATAACAATAGAATTGTTTAACAAAATCATATAGCAACTATTGACAACATGCATTGATAAAATTGAAGGTATAACGTCATGAAGCATTATACCTGATATTTCATTGTAGTGAGAGTAGTAGTTTTAGTCATGTATTCAACAATCACACGATATATGTGGTAAACGAATGTCCAACACGAACAATGGATCTATAGATAAGAAAAGACAACATGTATCGTTAGCTTCTGCTCAGTGTATGCATGTATGAGCAACATAGTAGATGCATGAAAATTTATGTTTTAAATGCAATATAATTGCAATTCTGCCGCAGCAGTTCCTGATCCGTTATTGGAGTATTGTATGGTATAACTAGCGTTGTCAACGCTGTTAGTAGCGGGCAAATGAGCGCAACATGATTATTATTAGTTTTTGCTGATAGAGGTAGACGACCAATATGGTCTGAATGTGATTAAGTATGTAATCATTAGTGCTATCAATCAGCGTTGATTGAGGCAAGCAACGTTTGTAGTATGAGCGCATTATAGCAATGTTGAAAATGCACACTATAGTGGTCATGCATAGCAATGGAATGTTTAATATGCAAACATTTTTTCCATCAGCGATGGATCGTTGCATACTAGCATGCAAACATGCTAAATGTATTTCCACAAATCAGCGCTTGATTGTTACATGCAAAACTTGATAGCTAAGTAGCCATAGCTCATCAATGATGGTAAAGGAACCTTTAGAATTAAGCAAAAGATGTAAACATATTCAAGACTCACTAATTGAGGTGGTAGATCACAATCCAAATGCGTAGGTAGATGCTACAAAACAGTCATGAAGAGACAAGGAGAAAGAGAATGTGAGATGTCTGTGAGAAACTTCTTGCTTAAATAGCTTGCCATTGTCGCGAACAGTTTTGTTTCGTTGTCGCGAACAATTTTGTTTCTTTGAAATTTCTTTTGTGCGGAAGCTCACAGGAACCTAGACATGCGACTACACATCACAGAACAGATTCCATTCTAGTAATCAAGACAACGGAAGACAAGGAGATGCACGAAAATAGAGCAATCAAATTACCAGTTTGATTTTTAAGAGCGAGATGGTCAGTGTCTCGCTCGTTGACGGCCTGATGCTCTGCTCTTTCGCTGTATTTTGCTCGTTGGCAGACTTTCATGCACAACTGTTTTTGTTTCTCGTCTATTTCTTTTTTTGCTCTACTCTCTATATCTCACTGTGTCTATTATGATCCAGAATTATAGTTTTTATCTCCACAATGTGGAGTTTACAAAATAGCTAAGCAGAGAATACAAGAGTAGTTAACGCTAATAAACTAATCAGTTACTCTCCGTTGTTGCTACCCATTTCAGCCGGGCATGAAGTTTAAGACTCCAAGCTCGTTGAGCTACCAGCTGGCAGCGCGAAAGATTCCCTTTTGTTTCTTTTCGTTTTGTGTTGCTTTGCAGTTTTTGCTGTCCTAGAGGCATGTTTGATTTTCGCGAATCGTTCGTCATTGTTCGTCCTGGAGGCATGTTGACTTTTGCAAATTATTTGATCTTCGCAAATTGTTCGACCTTCGAGTCAAGGCATGTTGACTTTCGCGTCACGGCAAAGTTGCAGGAGTTCACCATTTCTGACACTCCCTCTTGAACCTTGCAGCTTTGCATGTTTAATCCGATTGCCTTTCTTTGCTAGGCGAAGAGTGGCTTGTCAAGCGACTTTGTGAATAGATCTGCAATCATGTTTTCAGATTTTATGTACTGGACCTAGAGCTCTCCCTTCAAGATTAAATCTTGAACAAGATGGTACTTCAGAGGTATGTGTTTTGTCTTTGAATGGAAGACAGTATCCTGGGACAAATAAATGGCACTCTGAGAGTCCATCATCATCGTGCATGGTCCTTCTTGTGGTATCCCGATTGCCTCCACCATCATCTGTAACCACATTACCTCGTTCGCTATCTTTGAAACTGCGACGTATTCAGCTTCGCAAAAAGACTGAGCTACCAAGGTTTGCTTTTTGCATATCCAATTGATTGCAGCTCCACACACTATGGTACATCCACCAGTTATGGACTTGTTGTCATCTTTGCAGCTCACCCAGCTTGCATTACTGTAGTGGTGCAGCTCGAATTCTTTTCTTTCGTTTTCAGCTCTATAGGTTAATCCCATATTCTGGGTACCCTTCAGATACTGTAAGATTCGCTTTGCCATTTGCCAATGTGCCATGCCAAGATTGGAAGAGAATTGGCTTAAGGTGTAAACAAAAAAAGCTAGATCGGGTTTGGTACAAATTGTAAGGTACATCAGACTACCGATTAGGTTTTGCTAGGGTATACCTGCCATCTTCTGTTCTTCCTCTTCCATTTTTGGGCAGTCTTGCTTCGTCAGCTTGGCACCAGCTATCATTGGTGTGGCCTTTTCTTTGCAATCCACCATGTGATACTACTTGAGCACCTTTTTGGCATATTCAGACTGACTCAAGTGCATTTTGCCCTTTGTTCGATCTCTTATAATCTCCAGCCCGAGGCATTTCGTTGCTTCTCCTAGATCTGTGATTTCATAATTTTCAGAAATCTGACTCTTTATGTCTTTGATCAGCATCAAGGAATTCCCTATCATCAGGGAATCGTCCACAAAAATAGTCAATATCACAAAATCTTTTCCTACTCTTTTTATAGAGAAGATTGTTATGATCTTCTCAACGTGCTGATCCAGCTCGTTGTTGTCCCATTGCAAGCTCTGAGCTAATTGTGAAGATGCATCACCGAAGCGGATGTCCTTACTTCATATTTTTGTTGTAGCTTTTCCTATGCTTCATGGCTGCTTTCACGTCTTCAATCTACATGAGAATTTCTTCATTTATGGATGAGACAATGATCGCCATTGCGTGCTCATCCTTTCTAATACATTCAGCTCTCCTTGGGTCTCTCTCTAGAGGCTTTTCTTCTGTGAGATCGGTCACTGACCATATCCCTTCACCCTTCAAGAGTGTTTGGATCTTGAACTTTCAAACTCGATAGTTTGCGCCATCAAGATTGATTGCAATCCTAGTCTGAATCGTAGTAGACATATTGTGTTATCTATTGAATCTGCTCTGATACCATGTCCGGGAATGGCCCACGGTTGACTTGTGTGTGTGTGTGTGTGTGTGTGTGTGTGTGTGTGTGTGTGTGTGTGTGTGTGTGTGTGTGTGTGTGTGTGTGTGTGTGTGTGTGTGTGATTCTTAGCTCATGTGTTTGGTGCTCAACTGTGTGCACCTATTCTTGGCGGAAGTGCGCTACACTATGCATTCAATTTGCAGGACTTAGATATGCAGCTATCGATCACAAGCATTGTGGAAATCAATCAATCAATCAGATGTAACACAACAATCAGAGATGGAAGAACAAAAGTATTTTGTATTTTGATTTGTTTGAGAGTGAGTCGTTCAGTGTCTCGCTCGTTGGCAGCCTGATGCTCCTCTTACAATGTTATATCTGCTTCTCTACAGATCTCTATGCTATTGCACGCATTGCATGCATTCTATGCTGCATATTCTATTCTGAATTCTAGCCTATACTTATGTCTCACCAGGTGAGATTACAAGATAGTTTAACTAATCATTACAAGAGAGGTTTAGACTAAAACATTGGTTAACTAACTCTCTGCAATGTTAGTTTTTTGAGTTGAGCATGACATTTTGAACTATCACATTCGACTGGCTAAGGTCCCCATAGTTCGACTTTGCCTGACAATGTCTTCTCTTCTTCATCTTCGTTGAAGCTTTAATTGGGTCCCGATGTGTCATTTTCGATGTGTCTCGATATGTCAGGACTGGGGAATGCAAGAAAGTGGTTGCATGAGTTCACCATTTCCAACATCTTATAATCCAAAACGGTCCACAATATCTGGTAGACAAATTATAATGCTTACCCGTACGCATAGACTTAGAATCTTTTGGAATTCTAAGATATATACCCAGTCATCAAATTTAAAATCACTGGGAGACCTCTTAAGATCGGCATGTACTTAGCTCTATCCTGAGCACTATGGATAATATCACGTGCCACTTGCAAAATTTCTTGCATATCATGCAAGAAATATGCAACTTAACAGACTTTGTCTCCATGTTTACCAGAGACCTAGGTTGAAAACCGTACATTAGCATAAATGGACTATAACCTATAGCAGAATGCTTTCTACTATTGTAAGCAAACTCAATTAAAAGAATGTAATCTTCCCACTGAGACTGCTTGTGAGACACATATGTCCTCAACATATCCTCCATAATCTGATTAGTTCTTTCTGTCTATCCATCTGATTCAGGATGATCGGTAGAACTACAACTAAGCGAAGTTTTTAGCTTATGGAATACAGCCGATCAAAGGTGACCTATAAACTTAGGATCTCTGTCACTAACAATATCACTTGGCAATCCATAAAGCGTGAATAATCTTTCTAGAAAGATATGGGCTAAATCAGAAGCCTTTGCAGTTGACTTTACTAGGATATGAACATAGCTAACTTAGTTAACCTATCTACTACAATCCAAATAGAATCATGATGACGTTGGGTCTTGGGAGGTCCAACTACAAATTCCATAAATATACTCTCCCATTGTTTCTGAGGGATATCTAATGGATGTAATAACTCTCTAGTCTTTAAGCGTTTATCTTTGGCCAACTAACAAGGTCTACATTTCATCACCTAAGACTCCACAAACAGCTTGAGTTTTGGCCAATAAAACTCTCTTCTGACCAAGTCCAAATTCATGTGTATACTTGGATGACCTGCATAGGATACGTCATGACACATATAAAGAATTCTCTTCTTTATTTCATCATCCGCTGGTACACAAATGTTCTCATTCCGAAATAGCAAACCACCTCGCGTAGGTGCTAAATATCTAAGTAGCATTGAATGCTATCTACCTCATTTATTACAACCACTTTTGAATGTACAAAGTAGGCAGACTGTTAACGCGGATTGGAATTCTAACCGACAGTATCAGAATTTACAATGTATCAATGACTCAAAAATATACACTAACTCAAAAAATTATGGATTTTCTGAGTCGATCCGGTATCAAAAATTTCTAGAAAATTTGATCCTGAATTTTTCGATCTTCTGCTCAAAATTTGAGCCTTCTTTTTCTGGGTTTTGTACAGTTTTCAGGATGCTCAGTAATAAATGGATTTGAGGTTGAGCATCGAATTCCAACATTGACAACACTAGTTATACCACACAATACTCCAATAATGGATCAGCGACTACTGCAACAGAATTGCAATTATACTACATTTAAAACATAAATTTTCATGTATCTACTATGTTGCTCATACATGCATACACTGAGCAGAAGCTAACGATACGTGTTGTCCTTTCTTATCAATAGATCCATTGTTCGTGTTACCACATATATCGTGTGATTGTTGAATACATGACTGAAACTACTACTCTCACTACAATCGAATATCAGGTATGATGCTTCACGACGTTATACCTTCAATTTTATCAATGCATGTTGTCAATGGTTGTTATATGATTTCGTTAAGCAGCTCTATCGTTACTTACTATACAAACATCCAGCTCATTGATAGTGGAGGACATGTTTCTCAGTTACGTTTCCCATTGATTTACATTATCAATGCTCGATTTCTTAAAAAAAAAAATTGGCTCAAAAGATTTACGTGCTACAAAAAAAGTATAGCATCCTCACAAGAAAACATGTCAACCAACCGCAATTTATTGTGATACGCTTCCAAAATGTTATGTTGGAAATTCTGATCACCTTGTTTCTTGATAATTCATATTTTAGGTAAGGGATATTGCTGAGCGGTTACATCCAGGAGCATATCGCAATAGAAAGCCATTAATGGCTTTTGGTGGTCATGTGCTCAATGAAGTTCATACCATGTCTGAGCATGAAGTGCAGGATGGGACAAATGAAGACAATCAAAGCACTTATGGGAGAAACAAACCCAATCCAGATGCTATGATACGTTCAAGAAAATATATCAGATGCTTAATTAACATACTTGCATAGTTGTTGTGTATCTGCAAAGCGGCTGTGAATTTGAAGAGCGGCTGTGAATCTGCAAAGAGGCTGTAAATCTGAATCCAAGCTTATGAGAAAACTACACCAAGCAATTTCCTACTTTGCCTCAATCCAAAGCAAAAATCAAAACTAATTTTTATATAAACTTCAATTAACTACTTCAAGCTAATGTTTACATAAAGTTCCTATTCTAGTTCCATTTCCATTTGTCATTTCAAAGTCAACACAAATTTTCACATTTCTCAATTTTCTAGTTCTTCAAATCCATGAAACTAGTGACTAGAAATGGAAAACTAGTTCTATGAAAACTTCACTTTTCAGATCTGTTTTTCATATTTACAAGTTTGAAAATCAAAACTTCAAAATGACAAAAAACAGAACTTCAAAACTTTTTTTTATGCATAAACTCACACTACCTTTTCCTTCCTACATTGCCATTTTCATAAAACTAGTAGGTAAAAAGGTGTAACTAATGAAGTTGTTATGAAAACTTCACTTTCAGATCTGATTTTCAAATTTACAAGTCTGAAAAACAGAACTTCAAAATGAAAACCAGAACTTTAAACGCTTCATTTATGCAAAAAAAACACTAGTCTTGATTAAAACACATAGCTAGAATCAATATTTTTGAAAAAAACAAATATTGTAAATGTAGAGGAAGACTTCCTCTAACCATTCCACGAATCTTTTTTCAAAAAGATTAAAAGAAAAGCCCACTTTAAAACTTCTTTAACATAATAAAAAATCAGCCCCTAAACAATTCTATAAGCATCACTACTCTTTATCAAGAGAACTAGATTCATTGAGTACTTCAACTACATGCTTCCTATTACTAGAAAAGCCAATAATTTTCTCCAAAAAAATTCTAATTTGTGATATTTATAGAACTTGAAGAAGGTTAAAAAGCTTACCATCCTTTGTCTAGCTCTGATACCACTTTTACAAATGAAGTCAAGAAGTCCTCTTAATCCAAAGGTAGTGCCCCCAAAGGTCCTCCAAGTAACCTGCAAGCTCCAAGATGCTCCCAACTCTAAGCTAGGATGCCTCCACCTGCAAGTAAGGGTCTTCAAGCCTTCATGGATCTCTCCTCCGCCTGTGTCTCTAATCTTAATCACAAAGGTAGATAACAAGTGGCCTCAAGTATTCACCACCCAACTATAGCTAGCTAGCACATGCAATCCTACAACTTGGCTAATCTAGCACCCCTTTGCTAACCAGTAATAATCACAAGCATACCACCACAAACCATAGCATACTCAAGATCCAAACCCTAGTTATGTCCCATACCATAAGCACCACCCAACTTGGCTAATCTAGCACCAACCAACTATAGCTAGCTAGCACATGCAATCCTACAACTTGGCTAATCTAGCACCCCCTTGCTAACCAGTAACTAATCACAAGCATATCACCACAAACCATAGCATACTCAAGATCCAAACCCTACTTATATTCCATACCATAAGCAAGATCCAAACCCTAAGCATACTACACATAATAAAACAATCTATACACTTGTGGCCACACTAGAGCATAAGCACAACAAACAAAAGAGATCTCTCCTCCTCCCTATGGGCTCCCTCCTCCCCTCATATAGATGGCAAATGACACCCTCCAATACACTATGGAGTTCCATGCACAACCAATGAGAAAGAGAGAGGCCTAGGGGAATTAAAGAACCTTCATAGGCTTATGGAAGGTCAAGAGACTTCTTCCATCACCTATGACTCTTTGAATGCCTTTTTTGTGGGAGTTGGGAACTCAATGAACACCTTGGAAGTGCGCCCTCCTACTAGGTCCCATTGCCCAAGTTGTGCTTGTATACTTTGGTCCAAGACCAATAAAGTGATATGGTTCAAGGTTGAGGCCCAAGTTTTAGAAAAATAGCCAAAACACCCATGGTAATGACTTTCTAATACCTCACTAGGTTCCATACCTCCAACCAAGGCATAGACACCTACCTGCCCTTATCCAAGGACACCAGTACCTTAAGCTAAAGGTTAATCCTAAGGGTACCCCTTATCCAAGGGTAACTTGATTCCATACCTCCGACCAAGGTATAGTCACTTGCCTGCTCTTATCCAAAGGCACCTACCCTTAATCCTAAGGGTATCCCTTATCCAAGGGTAACTTGCCATTTAGCCCCCAACACTAAATGGACATATAGGAGTCACGGAAGTACTGTTAGTTACATAGGTATGTAACAATGTTTGTGTGATACTTTGTGTTGTCAAACTTGAATGTGAATGTCAAGTGGTTTGTTGGTGTGCTTGAGTGTGAGTCAAGTACATAGTAGCAGGAAAATGCCTAACATCTTTTGGATACTCCAGACATTGCTACAACTTATTGTTTTTCGCTCCTATCAGATTTGAACATAAGGAAGAGTGTCAAAAATTAGATTGATTTTAGATCAGCTTCAAATGTGATACTGTAATTAGTGTATAGTTAACTAGATTTGTAGTAGTTTTTTGTAGTAAACAAGACTTAGCCCACAATCAATATATTTGTCAAGCACTCATTCTAAAACTGGCTATTTGGACTAGCTGAGAAGCCACACATAGGAAAATCAGCCTATACATTAGTTTTTTCATAGCTTTTGCTATGCTCAGGGACATGTCATGGGTTCATCGATAGTTTTGGCCTATACTAGGCCTAGTCAGTTGGAAAGGTGCTAATTTAGTTAGCTAACACTTGTCTAGTCCATGCAATTTGGAGATTTTGCTATATGTACAATGTTTTCTTGTTATTGAACAACTTTTGTTGTGCCATCTTTTAGAGCTTAAGGTGCTTGTAGCTATGGTAATTGTTGTGTGTTCGCCAGTTTCTACCGGACTCAAACGTCTCATGGTGCAAGCTGTAGTGGTTTTCTTGTATTTTTCAAATTTATTAACAGACTCGACTCACTCTAGATATAATTCATAGTCTCTTTGCATGCATATAAATAGTTGTCACACACCATGTGCTGCTCAACATCTCATTATAGGAGGGTGTAGGTTCTCACAAGGTTATTAATTACATAACTGGCTTGATGGAATTTTGAGGTGTAACTAATAATCTTGACAACACGAGCACTAATATACCCATGCCAAGGATCATTCCAAATTCTCGTAACTAGACATGGACATAACAAGCATAGTCTTTATGAGGTATTAAATTGTCATTTTGGCATATTGTCTCTTTTCATACAAGTCTCTGACCTTGCAACTGAAACAATGGTTGCAAACTTGCGAATCTACAATGTGTCATAAGTTGTTGAGCTTTTGTGACTAGTGTGCCATGTTTGAGTTGCTACCTCTTTTTTTAGTGTGTCTAGAAGATGAGAATAGTCTGCTTTTCAAAGAATTTAGCACACATACAAAATTGGACACTTAATATCGATATGAGAAGCAACTGATATGGGTTTACTTTTGAAATTATGTGATGTACCCAAAGAGAATATCATATGAATCATGTGAATTGCTATGTGTCATGGAGGATATCTCTTGTCGATAAAAGTATCATATTGTGAAGAAAAAGTTATTTTTATCATGTATTACGTGGATTCAAAATCTCTTAGTGGGAAATTTTTTTTGACAATTGCCCATGCTATAATTCATGCTTGTTTGTCCATGAGCTATTGCCAAAAGTGAATAAACTTAAAGTTTCTAACCATCAAGGCATATTTTTCCTTGTGTTTTTCGGACTGCTGCATGTCTTGAACTAAGTTTCGCAAAATTTGCATATTTGAACTGGTTTTCGCACAGTTCGCACTTTTCGCATTTCCCGTAAAAATCGACACATGGCCGAAATATGACTTGGGACGTATTTCAAAAGACCTTCGGGTTTTTCGCATTTTCTGAAATATGCAACACTTCATCTAAAATTACTTATAGCAAGTTTTCGTTGACCTTCGCATTCTTCGCATTTTTTTCGAAGGGCCAAAAAACTGAACCGCACCACAGAGTCAACGAATGCGGTCCACTAAGGTATTAGTTAACGATTGAGGTTCACTACAGTCTCTCCTCCCGAAGGGGATGAACCGCCCGAGCACCGCACCAACGTCCATTGCAATATGTTTGCAATAGCTTGCCAAGCCCTCACGCTTCGAAGGACGTCACGACCGTAGGGGCACCGCAAGGAAATGATTACAGCTATCAAGTGGCTGCAATGGCAAAGCATCTTCACGATCCCAGTAGATGGATGGACAACGCTGGGTTGCACGGACTACTGCAACAGACATCCGGAAGCTGTTAGGATTAAGTCTAAAGCTGTTCTTCTAATTTTGTAGCTTAAACATGGAGAGAGAGAGAGAGAGAGAGAGAGAGAGAGAGAGAGAGAGAGAGAGAGAGAGAGAGAGAGAGAGAGAGAGAGAGAGAGAGAGAGAGAGAGAGAGAGAGAGAGAGAGAGAGAGAGAGAGAGAGAGTAAATGAATGGGTGCCAGGTGGTCCTCATTTTTGGAAGAGAGGATAAAAACACAAGTCATATATAATCCCCAATATTTCAGAGAGATAATGGGTGAATTGGATAGAGAGAGAGATTGAGTTTAACTTGCCATTTTCGGTAGCATTTGTTGGGAGCTAGATTCTCAATGGAAAGTACTAGGTATCATTGATTTGAGCGGCATGTAGAAGGGATCAATTCTTTTCCATGTCGGTGCTCTCAGATATTCTTGCAGCATCCTGCTATCCTTGAGGACTTTATTTCACCACTCAGGTTGCGGTTGCAGGGCTGCAATGATCTCAGCCCTTGTGGAATATTGGCCTTGATCGATCTCTTCTTTGCCTCCCCTCATGTTGGGAAGATATTTCCTTTCAAACTTTTTTGACTCCTTGGTCTCTGCCATATTTCCCTTTGGCCTGGTAGGTGAGGTTGCCTTACGTCGCTAAGTTGGCCTTGCCAAATAGTCGTCTAGGGCCTTAGTGCCCGTATCACTTTCTTTAGTCCGCTCGCTTGTAGATGGCTCAGTTGTGCCCGTATCTTGCCTGGGCGAGAATCTTCTAGTTTTCGGCGGATCTGCCAGAAAGTCATCATCACCATCGATGTCAATGTTAGTTTTTGGAGGGTCAAGGATGGAGTGATCAGGAGAGAGAGGCATAGTAATGATAGACTTAGGAGGAAGTGGGTTTAGCAAATTGTACCCCGCACCGGGGGAACAGAGCTGTTGTAGGAACTCGTCCCGTCGGGCTTTGTACGTGTTAGCTAGACCTCCAGATGGGCCCAATAATCGACTAGGAGGTGGTGGAGAGGAGGAAAGTAAAGAAACAGGGTATGTAGGAACAAATGTTTCAGAATAATTAAATGCAGAATAAGAAGAGAGGCTAAAAGTATGAGAGAGAAGAGAAAAAAGTCCCGAAAGCATCTTTGGCTCTCTGGCTACTCGATCTCGAGCTACCATCTGATGGTCGGGTTTGCCCATCCTTATTGTAAGCTCCATCATCTCCATCATCGTCCCGTGGTTTCTTTGTAGAAGCACCCGCTTGGGCCTTGCACGTCGTGTCCCACAATTGGTTCACCTTGTTCAAGACTTGCTGTAGGGCCTTTGTTGTTTCTTCTAGCTGCTTCTGGCCTCAAGGATGATCTTTTCCTGCTTGGCCACGATATTTTCAAAGTTTTTCTTCTCGGCCTCTCGTTCTTGGATTAGCTACAAGTATCTCTCCATTAGGATGGATGTGGCTTGTGGGGCCTAGAACTGTACGTCCTCAGGATTAAGTAGAGAGGCATGAACTGTCATTGCACATGACGATCCATCTCGTGCTTGGTCAATCTGGGCCATTTGGTGGTTCAGTTGTTGTTGGACCTCTTCCAATGTGATCTTCTGTCTGGCCCTCACTGAAAACAAGCACATCCATAAATGAGAAAAAAAAAAATAGCAAATAACAAAACTTAACAAAGTAGATTCTCAACTCTCAAACTCACTTAAACGAATCAAGTCACATATTCAAGAGAATCATTGATAGCTTGCTGCATCACCTCATCTCCAAGCTTCGCCAAGCTTACTGCATCACAATAGCTTCCTTGCAATTGTGGCAATGCCGAAAGGAAAGTGTTCCTAAAATATGTGAGAGAAATAAAATGTGGCAACTCTAATGTGTATTCTAAACTAAAACATGGCAAAGAAATATGAAATGGGCCTCAATTGGTGGTGAAAAGGGCCTTGATTAAGAAGAATTGTTAGGCAAGATAGAGATAGTAGTACATGAAGGAGGCAAAGGCTTTGTTTCTAGCGTGGCGATGGCCTTCGCCTCATCACCTTATTCCTCTCTTTTCTACTGTTGCTCTTCTTCCTCCTCGCCTTCGTCTTCCTCCATCTCGATCGCCTATTCCTCCACTACCTCCTCTTCTTGCATAGCCCACGCACCATATCCATTCAAAGCAAAAGTATCTGCTGCTCGCCGCTCTTCCCCTCTCTACAATTCTTCCATTTTACAGTGCGGCAATTCAGCCGCTAGCTTTGGGTTTGGGATCGTTGCATTGGGCGTCGAAAGCAGCTTGGGCGTGGCAGCTTGCACGGCTGGGGATGACGGTAGCTCCGCCGCAATGGAAGGGAAGCTGCAATTCTCCATCCAGGAAGCTTGCTGTTCAAGCCAGCTCTATGCAGCAGCAGCTTTGCGCGCTCGAACGTTTTACAATTACCCCGAGGAACGCTCGATGGAGGCTCGAGAGGTGAGTGCAACACTTTGAAATTGCAGATGCAATGTCTGTCCATTCGAGTGCTGCAAAGTTGTTTCTACTGGTCGTTATGCTGTTGCTATGCCTGCTGTCTTATACCATCATGCTATTTGTAAGGGTCAATATGCAGCAAGCCCGCATTGACTCATCCAGTTTGTTCTGTTTTCCTGATGATGATAATGCTTCTTTCCTTGAAATTGAGACCAAAGAAACTTGTCAAGCTAGCCAACTGGCCAATCCCATTGGGTAAGGAAGATGATGATGACAATGCTTCTTGGTTTCCAAGGGGAGGCTCGAACCTGGGACCAAAGAAACTTTGGATGTCAAGCTAACCAACTGAGCCAACCCCGTTCGGTATGACAATGCATCTTGGTATCCAAGGGGAGGCTCGAACCGGGACCAAAGAAACTTTGGTTGTCAAGCTAACCAACTGAGCCAACCCCCGTTGGGTTGGGTATGATAATGCATCTTGGTTGCCAAGGGGCCCTTGAACTTGGGACCAAAGAAACTTTGGCTGCCAAGCTAACTAACTATGCCAAGCCCACTAGATTGGGTATGATAATGATACAGTGATTTTAAGTTTTTTTTAGCAACAAGTTTAGGCAATCAGTCTTCGAAAGACTGGAAATAACTATTAATCTTTCATTTATTGATCATCCAGAATCTGATGGATAAACTGAACGTACCAACAAGTTGATAGAAGGTATGCTTCGGGTCTATGTTTCAAGATGATAGTTAGATTGGGACAAGCATCTCCCAATGGTTGAGTTTGCGCACAATAATGTTAAGCATTCTTCCGGTGAATATAGTCCATTAATGTTGATGTTTGGCTTTTAGACTTGTTCACTAGTATATGTCAGATTCAAAGCCCTTAAAGGGCGTTGTAACCGATTTCTTGCAGGATATACAAGAAAATGTTGCAAGTGGCTAAGAAAAGCATTAGGCTTAAGATTGAGCCTGATTTTGTGCTCACCAAAGTTGCTTGCCTCGAGAACATAAGGTTGGAGATTCGAGTGATCTCAAAATCCCAAAAGATTCTAAGGTACTACTAATGGGGAAATGTCCAAAACTGTCTCCAAGATATAGTGATCCTCTGTAGAGAAAGTCAATTGGTCCACATATCAACTAGATCTTCCTCAAGGGACTAATTAAAGTTCATTGTGTATGCCATGTTAGTCAATTTGAAGAATGATTGGTTAGAAAGGATAATCTTATACCAAAGGGTGAGCTAGTCTAGTTGGAGAACCTGAGAGCCCTTGTACCCAAGCAACCAAAGAGTCATAAATGCATGGAATTCATCATTTGAGAAATTGTTTAGTTTTTGAATATTTGGTTTTTTGAAAAAGGTAAGTTAGATGGTGGAGGACACGTGGGAAAAAGATGTGGACTTGAGATTGAAATACCTTAGGATCCTCCCCTAGAGGTTCTTAATGCTGAGGAATTGTTATTTTATAGTGGTATGCTGGCCTCAAGGTGATGACCTCAATTAGAGGCAGGACGCTGGTTTGGGGTTTTTGACATGTTTTAGTGCCATGTGCCAGCATTTCATGTTGCCTCATCTCATAGAATGGGTGTGGAGTGTGCTTGAGGTTGGACCTACCTACATTATGTATATAGAGGTAAGAGAGCCCGTTGTCATTCATTCAGTCTAGCTAGTAGTTGGTGGATGGTACGAGCACATGCGTAGCCAGGATGTCTCTAGTCTATAAATGATGCTAGTGAGAGCTAAAAGCGATGGCTGATGGCTTGGGGAAATTGGAGGCTTGATTAGGGATGACTTTGGTGTCAGTAACTCTAGTGCACGGGGGTGAGATAGGATGATTCTATGGACGAGCCATAAGTGAGCATTTGTTACCTAATTGTGAGCAATTACCTTAGAAAGTTCGACTTTTTAGTTCCCTTATAGTAGCATTGGTGCTTTGCCCCTAGAACTACGTTCTTAGATCAAGGTCTTGGCAATAGCATCCACCACTGCCTATCTGAATGTCTGTAAAATGGTATATGATTTTAAAATTCTACATCTCATCACTGGATGCTCTATAGAGCCCAAAGTTTCCCACCTATTAAATTACCAATCTACAAACTCGGTGGTTTTGTTGTGTAGTGCTTGCATACTTCGGTGGCTAATTCAAAAGAAAACTGAACAAATTAGCATAAATACAAGGGAAAGATCACATCTTTGAACAATCTATAACGAGGAAAGAGTGTAGCCGAACTTGATTTTCAGCAAAGAGCTTGGCCTAGATCCACTGCAAAATTCCGTTATTGATAAGGGAATTTGGTATGGAATAGAAATTTGCTGACCTCCTCTACCTTGATTGATCGTTACAATGGCAGTCTTCTCCGACTTTTGCATATGTCTGTCATGTCTCTCTCTCTAAGGATCCCTCAGCTGAATCGCGGTCTTGCTGCTAATGATGATTGTGGGGAGAGGATTGCCCTTCTTCTAGCCTTTTTATGGAAGTCAACTTACTGCGATGAATTCAAGTCACTTGGAGTTCGTGGATCTGCAGGGACGACTTGTTTATACAAGCATTTCTTATGATTTAGCCTATGAAGTACCTTCTTGTGAGGCAGTCAATCAGAAAAACATGCTGGAGAAGGAAGAAGTAAGACCTAAGTAAAGGAAAATGAAAATAAACGAGATGGGAATGGAATAAATGCAGGACTTACTCTGACATGATGTTTTTTCATGTTCATATCTTTGATTTGGTAGTGTTCATAGCTTCATAACACAATCTGCTTCATGATGTTCTTGTTTATAACTTTTGGTCTTGCTGTTGATGCAGTCACATCAGAAGTACATGACAGCTGTTGAGTGGAGAGCATTACAGTCAAAAGTTTCAGGGACAGAGATGGGCTTTGGACGAGTTGCATGTTTGATTGCCATTTGTTCAATCAAAGATCTTCCAATGAGTTCAACAGGCTTGTTAGAGGTTTGTATTGTTATGCCATTTTTGTTGCTCAAACGTGCCATGATTCAGAAGAACTTAAGTTTTTTCGAAGTTTGGTACATTTTCCATTATTATGGCAGATTGAAGTCTTAAAACTTAATGTTAGAGCCTAGACGCCATATAGGACTGAAAAACATGACTTTGAAACCTAGTTTGAAGAGTTTCAATGAAGGCCAAGCAATGATACCCGTTCTTAACATTTTTGGATAGGAATGGGTACGGTACCGGTCCTAAGGAACAGATATTTTTTTGGTATGGTTCCGCTCCCAAACAGGAAAGATTCTTTACCAAAAAAAAAAAGGAACTTTTATACCTGAGTTTATAATCTCTTTATTCATGTTGTTTGATAATGATACAGGTTGCGTAAAAGCTGTTTATTTTTGGAGCATTTTAGGCTACAACATTTTGGTTGAGATGGCGTAATGTTTTTTAAGCTTTCTTTATGTTTTGTATTCCTAATCATTATATTGGGCATATTAAAGCATGGTCTACATAATGTTATGTACCAGTCTGTACTCAGCAAATTGGTGTTTTTCTAATATATCTATGTGTTATGACTTATGAAGGTCCAAGTGCCTGTTCCTAAGTTTCCAATCATGTTCCCATTCCTAACAGCTCCCAAGTTCATGTGTAAAAGAAGGGTTTAGGGTTCGTGTTCCTGTTCCTACTGAAACCTGGGTTCCTAAAGTCCATGCATAAAAATCAAAGGGTTCCTATTCCTGTTCCTGAGATTTTGTTGTTGTTCCTATTCCTAAGTTCCCAGGGCTTCCCTTTCCTGTTCTTAAGCAACTTTTGTGACTTTTCATGTTCTTGTTCCTGTTCCTATTAGGAACAAGAACAGAAGGCCTTTTTTAATGTGCAGAAAACAATGATCTAATCATTTTTCTGAACGGATTTACCCACACCAAAGTTATTTCTCAAAAAATAGGTTTTTATTATATTTTAGGAATGGTTCCGTACCATTCTTGAGAACTATGAGAGACGTGCAATTGGTCTGAATTCTTGGCTTGAGACACCATGTCAAAATTTTCTAATCCAAGAAGAAAAGAAAAAGCCTGCAAAGGATTAGAATGCAGCCGAGGAGTTTTTGCAAGTACCAATAGAATTCTGCTGAGAAATACTTCTATATCAAAGCCTACAAGTCTTTTTCTTCAAGAGTATGCTTCCTTTGTTGAATTATTCCTAAGAGAAGGTCATTAGCAAAAGTAGACATGTTTTTGAGGAATATAAATCTAAGAGAGAATGCAGTTCGAATGTATTGCCGCATTACAACTTAGGGTTATATGCTTATGGGTGGAAAGCTGAACCATTCTTAAACTCAATTGTTTCTTCTAAGTGCACGTAGAGAAAGCAAGTTGTAAAATTATTGTACTCAAAAGTCCTTTGTATTTGTCATAGTTGCACAGAATCGCGTTTCTGGGAGGAGACGTTTCGGAAACCGCGTTTCTGAGAAACGCGTTTCTCCTCCCAGAATCGCAAAAAAAAAAAAAAAATTTTTTTTTTTTTTTGGAAAAATAGCTTATGGTTGAAATTTTTTTAGGGGATCAATGGTCTAACGAGCGTTTTGCCTCTCAGAAGTGCAGTAGATGGGTCACAAATAGATCTTATTTTCAATAGCTATTTGGTTGTTATTTGCTCTGGTTTTCAATAAATGCTCAAGGGGTTCGGGGGGCGGTAGCCCCCCCGAGAAACAGGGTCCGGGGGGCGGTAGCCCCCCAGTGGGAGGTTTGGGGGGCAACGCCCCCTAGCGGCAGGGTCCGGGGGCTGCCGGTAGACCCCGGCCCTGATGGTAAGGCCTCTTTATGACTTGGCCTTCCAACTCCTTGAGCGAAAACACACTTATTGGGACCATCTGTGATCGTAACAGACAGGCTAGAGGTTAGTTTTAAATTTTTATCCTTGACAGAACCCAACATGGATTAATGCACCTGAACTGGACCATCCTGCACCCGAAACAGTCGGTAAATTACACAGTAATAATGCTCTTAATTAGAGCTTTCACCTGATACCCATATTGCACAAATAAAACCAAAAAAAAAAAAAAATTAAAAAAAACGTTTCTGAAAAAAAATTCCATATTTCCGAAACGTGTTTCAGAAACGCAGTGCAACTATGATTTGTATAGAAAATATTATAGTGTTGTGTTCTAAGATTGTACTTGGAAATTTCTTAATCAAGCTACTAAGATTCTAGGGGTTTATTTTGCATAATTTCTATACGTTAGATCTCTAAATTTTTTATCATCATCAAACATTTATGTTCAAGAGCTAAGTAAGGGCTATCAAATTAATTCATGGGTAGTCCTCCAGTAAGGGGTGTGTTGCTGAAGACCTCCTTTTCCTACTTGAGGTCTGGAGTTCAAACTCAACTTGCTGCACAGACAGGACATGCCAAAGAAAAAAAATCCAACCATGATAGGGTATCTAGATGAATAACAATATTGAATCTCTTCTGTGGCTCGGAGCTAAAAGTTTACAATTTTAGTCAAGTTAATAGCTGCTTCTTTTAACTAGCAATAAGTAAAATTGTTTTGTTCTTTTTTTAATGAACACAAGCTAAGAAAATCCTCAGCATTTTGTGCCTTAATCTATAACAGTTCACATTAATGTTGCAATGTTGGTCTGCAAGTTTTTAGCTCGAGAAAACTGAAAAAGTAGAGTTTCAGAAAGGGCTAAGTTCCTATTTTTATAAGCCGACAAGAAATTCACCTGTATATCATTGCAGATGGGTGCACATAAAATTTCTTTTCAAAAAAATATAATGATTACCAGATCAAAGTAGGCTCTTCGTCACAGCTTCTTTTAATCCAGCATGCATTATAATACTGACTTGGGAATATGCAGAGAAACCTGAAACTAAAATTACTCATTTTGTTATTTTTTCTACCATTTAGCACAAGCAGTTTTGATGAAAAGTTGTCAACTCTGGCTATTTCTTTCTTTTTTTATGATTATTGATTTGACAAACTAGCGTTAAGTAGAAAGGAAAAAAACTCCTCCATAGGCGATGTATATTTCCCTTTTGCCATATGACACGGTATGGTTATCCTTTCAGGTTATTACTTTGTCGGGAGAGCCTATGTTTGTCATTGGGACCCTCGATATCAACCAAGGACGTGTATTACCTGGAGAAATACAGGGGTTACGACCTCAAGTGGGTTTTGAATTTGAGGAATTGTTTCAAAGAAGTAAACAACACTTATACATTCTTTTCTTTCATATTGTGCTAGTTGGGCATGCAAAGCTGGTGAATAGAATTTCAGAAGTTCTTTCTTCCATGTATTTGCTCTACACAAGTGATTATTTTGTATCAGGCCATGTCGTCAAACAAAAAAAAATTCAGTGGCAGTTTCAACACTCTATAAAATGCTTATCTGGCAAGACCAAAGCTGGATGTTCTTTCGCATGATACACTTGAAAAGACCAAGATTAAGTTGATTTCGTATTTGACCTTATTCACATTTGTGTGAGGCTTTCATTTTCCAATGTTTACAAACTAATAGATGAAGAATGTGGGAATGTTTTGCAAACTTAAATCAGCAAAAGTCCAGAAGGAAGATGTGTGTGGCAGAAAAGTCCACTATAAGTTCTGAAGTGTGTTCATTGTCTGTGACAAGAACATTGCACTAATCGTAGTCAACATAAATGCAGTAGAGGATCGATGCATAAAATTCAGGGAGTTGGCATGGTACAGACACGATCTCAGGAATAGTCAGGATATATTTTGAGCATAGAGACCGCTGGGTCCTCTACTTTTGCCTCTGACTTTTATTAGAATCTGTTTATATGTTGAATCTAGATCATAATCAGAAGGGTGTTCTAATATTGTCATAAAGATGTAGTGTCGTGCTTAATTGTGCACGTGGGTGGAGAACATTTCACTTTTTTGCTGATAGATTATTTTTCCTATGTCCTTTTTCCAGAATGTTGCCTGTGCCTGAGTTAAAACAAAAATTTTCAAGATGACATGATCAATCTTTTGGATTGTTTCAGGGAAGTGATGCTGATCATTGTAGAGGTTATTTATCAAACTTCTGTGTGGCTGAAGAAACCAGGAGAAAAGGTGTAGGCATGGCTCTCATTAGAGAAGCACAGAAGAGGGCAAAAGCATGGGGTACTTCATTTTGTTTGTTTCTTGTTTGTCTACTTCTTCCTTCCAGTTACCTCAATCCTAAAGCTTGAATTTACAATCAACATGTCATAGAGTCCATTTTCTCTAACTAATTCTCACAAAGGTTAATGCAGAAACATGCTGATTGCAATGCCAGAGGTGAGGGGTTATCCATGTGGGTACATCTGAGTGGCCTTACAAGAAACTTAGATGAATGAATGATTTATGTATAGAAATTAGAATGCATTTTTGTTGAAAAAAGGTTTTGTGAAAACGTGCTTGTGCAAATAGTTTTGTGTATGCACTGGTAGAATGATTTATTCGTGCGATAGTTATAAAGTGGTGAATGGAAGTTTTAGGTCCCAATCTTCCGATATCAATTACTACTAGACATAGTTGATATAGGATGACTAACAGGAGGTAGGCACAAGAAAGTTGCTTCCCAATATAACCAATGCTCTGGAAGAAGTTACCAAGTTACTGGAAATTATCTGGTGGCTCTTGTTTTAAAGTGGTGAGTGCACTTTTTAAATCCATCATCATATGCAAGATCTTTAGACCAGTCACAAAGTATGACGGAAAGTTGCTTCCTTGAAAATAAATCAAAATCTCAAAGGGAGTGTTTAAGTTCTTTCATCAATCTAACTGTTACTCTCATTGTTAGTCTTTTGGTGCTAGGTTCCATCAAAACCTATTGGTAACAGCTTATCCTTGAAAGAAAACTTTTCTCAGTGATGTACAGCATTTGGTTGGTATTGTAATCTATTGGACTTCATTACAGGCCTTCATTGAGATGTATTTGCTCAGACTCATACCATTACATCCATCAACAATTTTGCTATTGGTAATGAGGACAAGTTCCTTACTGTATATTTCTAGCACAATCACAGTCTAGCTCTACTTTCACTATTGCTCCATCAGCTACATTACTTTTTGCATTTCTTTCATGAGTACTAGCATCATATCAATGATGGAATTGCATGCTTGTGTTTGTCGATTCTTGTACAATTCTATGAATATTATTCAGTTCTGGGGGATTCTGTATCATCGCATTGTATGCATGGGCTTGACCTATGTTACAAGATATTACTTTGGTACACTGTTAGTTCTCCCAACAATGTTGTTATGGCCTTAGTGCCCAATGATGGGGTGATTCTTTCTGGTGGCACGTCTCTCTTTGTATGCAACAACTTTGTTATCACATTCTTCCATGGTGAATACATTGATGTGTCTATTTGGCATTTTTGGTCCATCCACCAGCTAACATGGTACCTCTTTGTTTGCGGTTATGTCAGAGTCTGCTTCTGCCGTATTCTTTGAATTGAAGGCCTTTAGGTGGCAATCTATGTTTATCCATATATCTTGCTAGCTATCTCATATTCTTAGTCACGTGGCTTCCTTCATCATGTTGCAGCTGCGTCAACAGTTTCAATTTGTACCATGCATGCCAAAGTATATGCATTTTGCGACATTGACTTCATTTATCATCCTCAACATTTTCCTTTTCAGGGCAACTTAATATTTTCCTGATTTTGCATTGACATCTTCCACTACCCATTAAATTCCGGTGATTCAAAGAACTTACACTAAGGGTGGTTTCAAGTTTTTCAAAGACCGACTGCCAGAATTTGCTAGCGGACTTCAAGTCTTGACCCATATTCAAAGTGCTTGAAACTTGATAGAGAACCTGCAAATGTTATCATGAAGCACCTGACAAATTATCATCGCAAGGGTTTTCAATCTCAAATCAGTTTTTACTTATTTACAATACTTTTGCACTTAACCGAGTTCACAATCTTAAATTCAAACCTCAACTTGTCTCTAGGATGTTCTCCTGGCAGAAAGCTTTCTGGCAGAAATTTGACCACATGTCTGGTGATTCAGGTATTATGGATTTATATGTGCATGTCGTGGCTTTGAACAATTCTGCCCTTAGTCTGTACACAAAGAATGGTTTTATGATGGAGAGTGAAGAGACCGTTTCTCATGCAAGGGCATTGGCTCGTCCAAGAAGGCTTTTGCTTTGGACAAGCCTACAAAACTAAAGAAATGGCCAGGTTTATGGATTGATTTTGTGCCTGCAAAGACTCTGGACATACTCACAACTCAAAAGGTATGACTTTTTCAATAACATTTGCAGGTACTTCAACATGTTGCATGAAATTGTTCAGACAGGATCTCAGGTAAAAATACTTCTGTGCTCATTTTGTGTTCTCAATGCTACAAACAAAGGAGTTAACACCTCTCGAATTTTATTTTGTTCTGTATATTGTGTAGGAAGAGCGTTTGCTATGCGGCACGGGCCCCTGAGTGCTAGAGGTTAAGGAGTGTGGAACACCTTTCCTCAAGGTTCAATATAGGTGGCAACACTGGAACACCTAGCCATACTTGGTGGGGTTAAGGAAAGAATGGGTCCCAGCACCACAAGGCTGTTGGGAAATTTTCCTTCATTAACATGGACACGGGGAAACAAGGTGACTTGAATGATCGTGAGCAGCTTTGGTGTGCACTTGGAAAATGAAAAAAAAGAAAAAAGCCTTCCATTTTAAAAGGATTATAAAACATGCATTTTTTTTAGCTCAAACACACCTATAAGAGACCTGTCAGCTTTGAGAGACTTATCACACTAGCTTACTGCTATTGCGGCAAAGTTAAAAAAGTCCCATGCTTCTTCATGGAATATTTTCACTTTCTTTTAAGCATTGGAAAATTCAGATGAGTAACTTCAATTGAAAAGACTGTTGTTGAAGCTATTTTTTATTTATGAACACTTACAGATGTGAATGTATCACATAGAAATGTGTCAAAGATTCAGATCCTTCACTGCTTAAGTTGTTTCCAGTAGTTGAAGGGACTTCTATCCTCAACCTTTTAATGACTGACTAATAGCAATTAATGCTTTTGAAACACACTTGCAAGAAGTCATCATACTGAAAGTCCCTGTGCCGCAAAAGCTACTTGTATTTCACACTTACTCTTGGTGCTTTTTTCTTTCCAGGTGCCACACATGTAGTGATTTTCAATGGCACCGTAGACATTGAGGAAATCTGCACATTGAATTCTGGACATTTTACCTGTGCCATGTGATTAATGTGAAGACGATTAGGATTCGTCTCAAAAGTATTTTGTATTTAAGACTCCTTTTTCTCATTCGGTAAGGGCTACTTTAGTTGTGCTTTAAGGTGATGCCCAGAGATTTTCATGCAAGAGCAACATGGTTGACAGTTTCAAATTTGCAAATGATGGTATTAGCAGCAAAATCATCTTAGCTTGTAGGGTGAAAACTTCTTGCCTTCCCAAGCTGTTTAATAAGCGTAGGGTAAATATATTTTTGGCATTTTTCTAGCTATGATAGTCTTAAGAGATTTGTCTCAGCAAGCCAAATGTCAAACATACACTGACTATGTATGCAAAGACATTGTGTCAAAATCTGATATTTTTTGGAAGTCTGTGCTGATTGATTTTTGAAGTTCAAAATAAATGTATGAATATTTTTTGACCAATCATTGATAGCCAAACCAATTTTCCTTGCCTTGAAATCATAAATGAATCAAGTAAAAAAGGATGCAGTTTGTTTGAAACAAATTACTTCTGTATTGTAACACTTAAAACAGAACATCCCAAAATATCACAAAAAACTTCTAGCAATATCCATTATAGCTCTTAAGAATGTCTGTATGATTCTGGAGAAAAGAATTGTATCATCTGCAATTGGCTTGTTTTTGGAAACTTTCACCTCTTCCACTGATTTATAGTTTCACCATTGGTGATAGAAGCTAAGTATGTTACTCATTGTAAAATGTATGAAAGCTACTGTGGATATATGTTTGTGGATATCAATTTTCATCGACTTGTCTAAGATGTGGAATTGCTATATGAAATCCAGTTGTCTTTTCCCTAACGGGTCTTCAAGCATTTTAGCTAGTATTCTAAAACATTTGGACTCAGTTCTTGCACATCAAACTATTTCTAAAATGGCCAATACTAACACTTTCACTTTTGTTCTCACCAAGTGCAATATGGCCCATGTGTACTTGTTGGCTCTTATTCATCACAAAAATCAAGTAGCCTAGTTTGTTGGTTGAAAGTTTTGCATGCTCTATATTGAGGTTCATTCCAACCCTATTGAAATGCTCTGCATTATCAATAATCACCCCTTTTTTATTCTACAGTCTACATCTCTTTTCCATTGGAGCTAAGGTCTTCTTCATTGCATCGAGTGGATCTACTTATAAGTCTCCTCCCTAGTTTACTTCCTTCTTTCCTGCGAACATAAGATCAAATGTTGTTTTGGTGTCCATGGTCTTGTGTCCTTTCTTCCATCCTTTTCTTGTTCTTATAACAAGAGGAAAGTCTCTTATTAGTTCAATTTCTTAGTAGTTTTTGAAGTCGTGCCTCAAACTTAGACAAGTCTCATGAGGCTTCTTTGAGAATCTTATTTTTGCCTTGTGTATGTCTTTGTCAGTGAGCATCTTGATGAAATCAAAGATTTTTTCTTTATTTCCCAAATGATTCATTCATTGACACTGAGGAATAGTTAAATTCAAAGGGATATTGGATTTAGATGATGTGAATGCAAAATTGAGGAGGTGGAATAAGTTTATATATGTCTCGGGTCTACCATGAAGATAAAGCTTGAAGGTATGTTGCATGTTCCTAACAATACAAAACTTGTTGAGTGTGGGGCAACTTTTGGACATTGGCTTTATTGTTGAATTTGATGGAATGATTGCTTGATAAAAAAAAAAGAATGAAAATGTCATTGCTAAAAGGATCATGAGTGGAGTTATGGCACAAGAGATTGGGTCACCCAAATTTCAAATCCATGCAAGCTATATATATGTAAGGAAGAGATTGCTCTCAAGCTGTCTAGATCCTTGGTAAGATGTGGTAAGAGGCTGTCTTGTGAGGCATGTACGACAATGGTATTTGGTCAATTTGTGAAGTTCAAAACCCATATAGAGAACTAACTTGTATCAAGATCAAGGTACGAAGATTGGACGGAAGAGGAGAGTACATCTTAGATCAATTCAAGAAGTTTTGTGTACAACATGCCATAAAAAAGGAGATATCTTGTTGTTACACACCTCAACAAAATGGAATGTCTTATGTGAGTGTGCTTTGGCAATGAGGTTGGATGGTTTTCTAGCTAATTTTTTTTGGGGTAAGCAATTTCATGTGCTAACCATTTGTGTAATATTTGCCTAATGATGCCGTAGAGGCAAAACACTGTTTGAGATGATGTTTGAAGAGAAATGAAATTCTAAAAATTTGAGAATCTTTGGATCCACATGATTTATGCATATACTTTTGGCTTAATTTCTCAATTAGTGCTACAAGATATGCACCCAAAATTTTTCTTTATCTTTTTCAAGAATAAGAATCCTTACATGACATGCCCATTTTTTTATGCCCAGTATTGTAGCTAACCAACACCATTGGCCAAATAGACCATGTAGTTGTCATTTTTTCAAAGGAGTTCACCTCATTTGTTGCAAGTCCAAACCATACTTTTTTTTCAATGCAATTGCGAAACATGGTTAATCTTTGTCAATGTATTTCCATGCAGGTGAATATGAGGAAACTCTCATAATCTTCTCCAGAGAAAGATAAGTAGCATGTTAATCCATAAGCTTTCCAAGGGACTTGTAATGAAATAATCATTGCTACCGATTTTGTCAACGCAACAATCAAGTGTTTAATGGAAGAATTTTTTGTGATTCATTGGTTTAGTACACCATATTAACCAAGAGGTAATGAACAAACAAAATCTTCTAATAAGATTCTATGCAATATTATAACAAAAACTGTTGAGGCAAGCTGATCAAATTGGGAACACAAGTTACATGTTGCATTATGGTCATTCCGGTTAGAAGAAAATTGGAATTAGTGCTTAGAGGGTGTCACTCTAACAAAGATACATTAGGCCTTGATCTATGCTTAACGAGGCATAAAAAATTAGTGCACGAGATAGATTCTAGACTAGCTTTCATAGACCAATGATATGTAGGTCTAATTTAACCCACAACCAAGATTATAAAACCTTGTCTAGAATTTCAAGTTTTGTGAAGAACATGGCCTACAAATAGCTAATTTTAGATGTAGTGACCATGCTTTCATCGCTAGAATTTACACCCACATCTACAAAAGAGAAGAATGATTTTTTCATTGCAACTTGCACTGACTGCGATTGAATTTTAGTGGTGAGTCAACACCCAAACTTGCAAGCTGCTAACTTGTAATTTTGCAGGCTTACCAACCCTGATGTATTTTCAACGTAAAATAGTCTTAACCAAAGAACTAAGAAAGCTTTAACCTAGAAATTACTTGCAGCTCAAAAACTAAAATGAAGATAAGAGGTTTACAAAACATAACTTTATAGAGTTTATCTAACATGTCTAGATTGGTAAGAAAATGTCTAGATTGGTGGACAAACACAAACAACACCACTTTTTACTTTGAAAACATTTCAATCATTGTTCAATGAAAATATTCAAACGCTCCTCACAATTAGAAGAAGGGAAGAACCATGCTACCAACCATAGTTGCAGCGAATCTCGATTTGCTGGGTCTGCGAATCGCGATTCGCGACCCAGAATCGCAAAAAAAAAAAAAAAAAAATGGAAAAATAGCTTATTGCTGAAATTTTTTTAGGGGATCAATGGTCAAACCAGCGTTTTGCCTCTCAAAAGTGCAGTAGATGAGGCACAAACAGATCTTATTTTCAGTAGCTATCCGGTTGTCATTTGCTCTGGTTTTCAGTAAATGTTAATGCTACAGTTTGGACTATCAACTGTATGGATGATGATCACTTTTGCAATTGGTTCACTGGAGATGTGAGTGCAATGTACATACAGTTGGGGGCATAAATATTGGGCCCTTCTCGGCACGCATTTGGACCCCATTTTTATCTACAGGGGGGCGGTGGCATTTTTATCTACAATGTCTATATAGCAAGAAGCTCTAGGGGGTTCGGGGGACAGTAGCCCCCCGGGAAACGGGGGGTTCGGGGAGCGGAAGCCCCCCGAGAAACGGGGGGTTCGGGGGGCGGTAGCCCCCTGGTTGGGGGTTTGGGGGGCAACGCCCCCCAACGGCGGGGTTCGGGGGGCAGTAGCCCCCTGGTGGGGGGTTTGGGGGGCTGCCGGTAGACCCCGGCCCCGACGGTAAGGCCTCTTCATGATTTGGCCTTCCAACTCCCCGAGTGAAAACACACTTTTTGGTGTTTCGCACCCGAAACAGTCGGCAAACTACACAATCATAATTCCCTCGATCAGAGCTTTCATCTGATACCCATATTGCCTAAAAAAATTTCAAAAAAAAAAAAAAAATCGATTCTACACGATTCTGAGAAAATCTCGAATCGCGAATCGGAATCCCGATTCTGAATCGTGATTCGGGAATCGCGCTGTAACTATGCTACCAACACAAATCTATGGGGGAGAGAGAGAGAGAGAGAGAGAGAGAGAGAGAGAGAGAGAGAATTAATTCTTAAAGAAGTTGTTTCATCAAAACTACATTTTTTTAACACTAAAGAATTATAATAAAGTTTTGGTTTTTTCTTAAGGTGACAAGTCAGCTTTTGAGGAATTGATTGCAATATGCCTGCATCACGGATAGCAGGCACAAAAATAAGTGAGATCAATTTGAAGATTTCATAATCTGTACTTATGTTTTAGAATCAGATTTTTGTTGAGACGTATTTGACTAAAAGATGAGTGAATTCATCACGCGCAAAGTTCTAGTCAACAACAAAGACCTTTGTCACTGTTTAATGCTAGACTTCAACAAAATCAAGGAATGCTGTACTTCTGTGACCCACTTCCTCTTCTTTTTCTTTACCTTTACCTTTCGGACTTATCCTCCTTGTTCTAGAAGAATGACACATGTATATATATGGGGTCGTCACTGTCACCCTCAGCTACCCATGGTCTAATTCTGATCTCTTTGATGAATCTTCTGCAGCTCACAGTCATCATTTCATCATCCACAATTCTAATAGATAGCTAAGCACAGACTGCACAGTACTAGCTCCTAACTGCAGCACTAGGATCAGAAAACACTACATTTGCAGTTTGCCTAGATTATTTTTTTCAGTAGCTTTGTTCTGCACATTTATGTTGTTAAAATGGCAAATCATTCATTCTTTTGTGAAGCAGCCTGCGAAAAGGTGTCTTGATTTTAAAATCTAGCTCGAATTTTGTTCTTCTGAATATCCTCAATTGATCTGTGAAGTATTTATCATAGAAACTGCTTTGGCGTATAAACTTGGATACATCACAGATTTTCTAGACTCTTATTATATATTTCACAATCATCAGCCAACGGCCATTACCAGAACCTGGATCTTATTTCCGCACTTCAGACACATGGATCGATTACTGAGGCTAATTACAACTGTTCTGGCATGTCTTTCTCCATATTGTTCAGCTTCTTCCTCCGCAACACCTGTAAAAGCTGGTTACTGGCCATCATATTCTGCAGACTCATACCCTCCCTCATCAATCAACTCACTCCTATTCACTCACCTCTTCTATGCATTCGCCATCTTGGATAATTCAAGTGCAGCTGCCTGCTTACGATGACGGAAGTCTCATTGGAGGTTTCACTTCCGCAGTCAAACAAAGCAACCCAAATGTGCAGACCTTAATTTCTCTTTACGATCCAAATAGCGATCTCAGCACAAGCTTTGGAGTTGCATCTTGGCTTAAGGCCGGCTTGTCTTCGAAGCAAGCGGTGTTGGGGCTGGCTGTGTATGGCAGATCATGGATTCTCAAAAACCCGTCTAGTGACAGAGGCGTTGGTGCTGCGGCCGTGGGCGGGGGGATAGATGGTGTGTTGTAAAGATGACTCGGGTGCACCCAGCGTGCTCTGTAAGACTTAAAGGGATGACACTCTCTAAGGTCCCAGAGCAAGTTAGAACGTCAAGGACTGAGCCTCCGATCTGTGGTGAGCCAGTCAAGTAGTCACAAGTCATGAGCTAGCTCTGGAGCTCGAGTCATGGCCTAGTCAGGAAAGCAAGTTGATTCGGCCGCCGGGACGGCTCCCGAGACCCATGTCCGGGAGCCAGACTGATTCTGCCAGGCTTGCCAGGCTTAATCAGCAAAATAAAAACTAAGTCCTAAAAAGCGTGCTTTACCATAAAGCACTATGTTTCAAACCAGAAGGGGGTGCGCCGAATCACAGCAGAACTATAGGGGGAGTCCGGTAGACAGAAACTTGGGCAGCTCAACCAGCGCCAGGAATCCAGTCGCCAGGTCTCAGCTCCCTCTACCAGCACGAGCCAGGCACAATGCCCAGCACGTGTTGGTGGCCCCGAGACCGGTCAGTCTATGTATAAATGTAACCTCTTCCAAATCTAATAAAGTTGATCCTTGGGGATGATTACCATTTCGGTTTCGCCTCCGGGACTGGTCCAAGTGGAAGGACCCTTACTACAACCTTTTTGCGTCGCTGGAGCCTAAGGGTCCCTGTCATCGACATGGGGCTTGCCGCTATGCCAATTGGTCAGTTTGGCGACCACTATGCCGTGGGTGGCTTGTCTTTGCCTTTGGTTACCTTTTGGGGACGGATTATGAGTTGACTTTCGGGTTGGTTGGGATTCCAGTTTTCTTAAGTCTGAATGGTTAAGCTAGTTACGTTTCTGAGTTGGCTTTTACGTAAGTACATGATGGATGAATGTTAGACTTAAGCGCGTGTTGGGGAAACCGCTCAAGTCCCAGCGCCCTTTGAGGCGCCGGCGCAACATGTGGTATCAGAGTCAACTAGCCGGTCAACTACGCAAGATCATTACCTCTTGAACAAATGTTGATGACATTTAATGGCTGCTTTTGGTTACCTCGTTTGCAGCTTCTCAGGCTCTAAACACCTGAGGATCGGGACAAAACCGGACTTCGATTCCTCCTTAACCCAACCTGCCTATCAGAGGAGTTCTCATGTGGGCAGTCACTATAGATCAATAGGGATTCACGGTACAAATCTCAGATTTCAGAAAGTTTAGCAGGACAAAAACACAAAAGACAAGCTTTCAAAAGCAATAATTGGATCCCCCATCTTTAGTTGATACAATTAAGCTGTAGACACTTAGGCGTTCTTCAATAATTCTGGGCCAGATGCTAACTCATAGAACATTACATCCCATATGCAATGACCTACTTCTGTAGTTGTGTAATTTATTCTATCAATTGCAAGTAATACAGTTGAACTGGAGAAGACATGTCAGAGTTTCTTCACAAATGCTTGCAAAATATGGCAATCTGGTGATGTCCAAGGCTACTTTTCCAGTCAATTTGTTAAATTTCCAAATATCAAGCAGTCTTTAAAGAATGCTGTGTGATATTAACTCTAAAGAAGACTTCTGGAACTGGAGATGGTTTTTGAGTGATTGAGCAAGCAAGAGGTATAATCAAACCCTAACCAAGTTTTTGAAGGTTATGCATTCCCATGTTTTGTTGCACAAGACTCCATGGCTAAAATTTGTCCTAGGAATGGCAGAGGCAGACCTTCCTCCACCTTGAAAACAATTTTTACATTTTATTTCATCTTTCTTTTGCAATAACTTTTCTTTAGATTTACCTATCTGGGCGGAAGGTGCACATAAAAATAAATAAATGTTTCCACATTCACCTTCCTAAATAAAAAAAAAGGGATTACTCTCGCACATTTCGCATGAGGAGGCACCTCTCTTTCCTGTGAAAAAAAGGAAAAGTTGTTATACGTAAAGGGAAAGGTTTGAGTGACCTTAATCTGCATTGGCAAAATTAGTCTTGATGTGGCTCACAGAGGTAATAGAGCTCCTCTCGTCGCTTACAACCCGTATTTTTTGCGACCAGGGGCTCAAGCCTGTTACAGGCAGCAGGAGGCTTCGTCGCTCCATTGGCTCAAGCCTATTACAGGCAATACGACGCCTCCTCTAAGAAATTTCTGGCCCATAGAGCGATCGTGAGTCAAATTGATAAACTGGCCTGTAATTTCAGGAATCTCAAGAAATATCTCCTTGGATAACCTGATGCTACAATTGTTGGATTTTGGGCACAAGTACAAGACCAATGCCGATCTGTGCGTACGAGAAAGCGCTGGGTATTGTCGATCGATGGCTTTTCTGATGCAGCAAGAATGTTTTTGGGATCGCGGCTTGGATCCAATAAGGATCAATCCTAACGTGGCTCTCCAGTCGGAGGAAGACCATGAGATGATGGCCCAATTTTACTACAGAGCAGCCTTCATGTCGTCGCGATATGTCACAATGATAGGAGACTGGTAGGAAATGGGCTTCATCGAGAAGATATGTGAATTTCTGGGGCCTCTAAAATACGGAAGTAAGCTCCGCTTCCAAGTATTCAAAGCCTTAGGAAGAAAAATGAATGAGCGAAAACAGACGGCAAGGTGACGAGGTGAGCAGGACTCGCAAGAGGTTCTCAAGAGGGATGGAATGTAGCGACCATTGAGAAATCTCCATGTTTGCGGAACAATTTTGCAAATAATAAGCACTTGATTTTATGGAAGCGAATGAAGATCCACGCCTTTCCAAGTGCCAAGCGGAACGATACCATTTGACATGTGTTGCAGTGGGTCCTACAACAGATTAGGGGTGGATAATGTTAGTAGATTTCGGAGAATCCCCCAGATGCCAAGCCAAGCTGAAAACACAGAGCATCTCTCACCCAAGACCGAGGAAGTCTCAAAAGGAGAAGAGCAGAAAAAACTAAGAGTCAAGCATGAGAGCCGAGGATTACTAGCTAGGATTACAGATTGTTTCCATGTGAGCCTACATGGTGAATCCCAGAGAAGGAATGACCATGTAGGAGCTAGCAACATTTCTAGACAATGTAAATAAATGTAGACCCCTCTTAAATAAATGAGAGTGAGTCACCTTTTGATGGTGACCTCTAGCGGAAGGGCTATTTCCACTTGTAATTTCTAAATTAGTGGAATTGCCGCTTGGGCTCCACATGGACAGCCCTCTTCCTTATTTAAGGGCCCCCCACTCTTGTGAGGGAGCCTTTATTATATTGTCATTACTCTTATATGAATGAAGAAGATCCTCCACGAGTCATTGGCAATTGAGAAGCTCCTTATTCATGGCTATTGTCTTGAGGGGAATTCCTCTGAACATGCTTTGATTTCCTTGTGGTTGTGGATTAATCAAATTTCATGTTTTCTTTATTGCAATGTGGAATGTAGATGTGGATTAGTTTTCTTGTTTCTTGTTTATGTAATTTCAGCATGCTGGTAAACTATATAGGCTGAGATTGTGGATATGATCTTGTATATTCACCAACAATCTTGTCATTGATTGTTCTTGGGTATTCCAAGCATCAAGAAATGGGCGTTTCTTGATTCTTGGGATGCTAGTATGTTGTAGGTAGTTAGTTTCTTGATTCTTCTGGCTGGAATCTGTGAACAGACTAATTCGCGACTGATTATTTGTCTGATCCCATCCTCATCAGTGGTGTTCGTGCGCAGCAGAATGAGCTATATTACTCTTTACCTAAGCATGACTACGCATATCAGAAACAAACAGGACATTAGTGATAGAAATCACGGTCGATCTGATTACGTAGCCAAACATTAAATAACAAAACATCAGAAGAATAATTTGTTGTGAACAGCTAGACAAATTATTAGTCGCGAACAGCTAGACTAATAATAATTTACTAAGAACAGATTACCAGCTTGAGCAATAAGAGAGTCAAACAGAATGTAGACAAGCATAGCAATATTGACACAAATCTGAACGCAGAACGAGACAAAGCTGTTATTAGATTAAGTATAGCAAAATATACATGTCAATAATGTTGTGGATCACAAGACAATAGCGGACAAAACCGCGTGCCCTACAAAGCTAATTCAATCTGTAAAAGGAAGGAACCTGTTACTGACAATAAAAAAGAATCAATACACAAGACGTCTACTTCGTCTATCTATGATAAATTTCTGATGCTATTATTTTCACAAACACTTTTGAATATGCAAGTGGTATTCAATATATACACAATTTTACAGGTGTGTAGATGAAAAAAATACAAAGTGGATGTGTTGTCTGTAGGAGATTGTGGATGGGTGCTGTCGTTGTCAAATGTGTTAGCACAGTTGCATGGGATGAGCGTGAAAAGGCCACGACGTCAGCCTTTATTGAAATGAACATTGGTGAAGATGCGAAAATGCGACACTATGATGAACTACCTTAGAATTTGATTTACAGGGTGCCTTCGCTGTTCCTATGGCACTTTCAGCATTTTATAAGGCAGTGTCACCTTTTTGGCCTGTCGCGAATCACGTGTAAAAACACAATGTCACATTTTTTGCCTTTTTCACTTGTGGAAACTTACTTGTATTTATGTAGACAGTCATGTTTTTTTTGCCTGTCTTATTTTACATGTAAATATGCAGACTGTGCGACAACATGAGTAAAAAAAAAAATGCAGCATGAATGGAGGCAGATTAAAATAGGATTTAGGAGAGTAGAGGAGATAAATCCAACACCCCCCCCCCCCTCCCCCCTTAATCTGGATCCGTGAATGTCTTGATCTTCAGAATAAGCAATGCACAAAATTTGTTGTGTGCATTAACACTTGCCTTCGTGAATATATCGACAACCATGTCCTGCGTTCTACAGTACGTTAAGCTCACCTCCTTGTTGAGAACCTTGCCCCTGATGTAGTGATATCTGATTTCAATGTGCTTACTCCTAGAGTGAAATCTAGGGTTGGCCGATAAGGCAATAGTACTCTAATTATCACAGAATAAAATTGTAGGGCTATACTGATACAAAATAATGTCTGAAAGTAAATTTCTCAACCCAAACACTTCCTTAATAGATTGAGAAGCAGCAATGTATTCTGCTTTTGTAGAAGAAAGTGCGATAGAGGTTTGCTTCAATGAGCGTTTGTATTCTATCTTCAATGGCGCTCCTATACTGACTTGGAATAGACATTGCAATCAACAGTGTTTGGTTTGAATCTGATAAGTTTCTGATGCTATTATTTTCACACACACTATTGAATACGCAAGTGGTATTCAATATATACACAATTTAACAGGTGCGTAGATGAAAAAAGTACAAAGTGGATGTGCTATCTGTAAGAGATCGTGGGTGGCTGTTGTTGTTGTCAAATGTGTTAGCATAGTTGCATGGGATGAGCGTGAAAAGACCGCGATGTCAGCCTTTGTTGAAATGAACGTTGGTGAAGATGCGAAAAATGTGACACTTTGACGAAATGCCTTAGGATTTGATTTACAGGGTGCCTTTACTTTTCCTAGGGCACCTTCGACATTTTGTAAGGCAGTGTCGTGTTTTTTGTCTGTCACAAATCACGTGTAAAAACACAGTGTCTCATTTTTTCGTCTTTTTCGCCTGTGGAAATTTACTTGTATTTATGCAGACAGTCGAGTTTTTTTTGCCTGTCTTATTTTACATGTAAATATGCAGACTGTGCGACAACATGAGTAAAAAAAAAAAAAATGCAGCATGAATGGAGACAGATTAAAATAGGATTTAGAAGAGTAGAGGAGATAAATCCAACATTATGGACATATTGCAACACATCAAGCGAACATGCATACTTATGGTCAAATGCTTGCACTAGTCCATCGAACTCTTCTTCTGAATTAGACTGCAACAAGTCCGACATGTCTCTGTAGAGAGCATCTCTTTCATCTAGTGGGACTTTGGGCAACAGAGTCTCTACCCATGCCTTTTAGGCGTGAAATGTGCATAGAAGAATATTGCATGCCAACTGTTTGAGCTCTTTTCCTTCTATGGTCCAACACGCCCTGTCATTTGTAACAATTTCTATTATGGCTTGTAGTTCTGTTATGGACTTGTCTATGACAATTGCACGGGGTCTTGTAAATCCAAGTCTGCTGAATACCGCTTGGAATGTTAGTCGCAATGAATGCCTTGATGGTGTTGTCCTTTATCATCTGAACATACCATGAACCAAATTGGCATCGCATGGCCAACTTGATTTGGAACAACAGCTCCAAACAAGGGAAAGTTAAATTGGTTTGTCTTAAATGTTGAGTCAACAGCCCATGCACTTTGGGAAAAACGTTTAGCAATACCCAACATCCATAAATCTTGCAAGACAAGCACAAAGGGCCTCTTGGTGTCCTCCTTGTGGTCAGGGTCATATGGTTGATAATAAATAACCTGTTACATGAGCTTATATTAAAATCACAAATAAAGTTCATGGCTCATTTTTAGCTAGATGAAATAACATGTGACCTTTGTTCGTTCAATAACCACAATATCTTCCCAATACTTTGCAGTTGTTGAGCCTCCAATTCATACTCCTCCAATCATCCAAGCTCAAGGCATCTGTCCAAGGCACGACTGTATTTTTTAACAAGGTTTTTTTTGTTATATTTGAATAGAGAAATGTTAATAAGATGCTACACATCATACATCCCACATCAAATTACCTTTCGTTTGTAGCCTATATGACAATTGGGATATCTCCTTTGGGATGAGAAAAAACCTAAAGCGTGCCTGATCCACCTCACTAACTTGTGCTTGCAAGAATGGTGCACGTTGGATAGATGCATTGGATAGTTGAGATGCCTCTTTATATGCATGTAGATCTCTCTCACACTCATGCATCACAAAGGGATGTGCATGCAAATGTAGTTTGTCCTCCTCTGAGCCAGGGTGATAATACTCATGTATACCATACACTTGGACTCGTGTCATGTCCTTTGTATCCATTGGGATGGTCAACCTCACCCGAAAAGGACATCCCACTCTACAACTCCTGCGTGGCACAATATTTGATAGTTGTTTGGATGTTTTTCTCTTACCCCTATGGCAAATGTAATCTGCAGCTCAAATGTCGTTCGGAGTAGTGAGATAGTGGGCACTTGTCAAATGTCATATTCATATGTAAATCTTGAAGTTCTTCAATAGGCAACAAGTATTGATGTGTGAATGAAACGGGCTTGCTACCAACTAGTTTTGTGGTCACACCATGGCAAACTGAACATGCATCTTGCATATCTTTCCATTTTTGTTGAACATCGTACTCTAGATTTGGCTTTCTTTGTTTGTTTCGAGGAGGAGCTTTAAATGTGGGTACTACGCCTAAATATCTCCATACATTGGAAAAGTGCACTTATTGATACTTGCACACATAAGATGATGTGACCGTGTATTAAAAAAGAAGAAGGCAGGGGACGTGTGCTCTTTGACGTCTACAAAAGGTGTGTAGGCTTCTCTATTTGCATGAGTGACCCCACCTACATCACCATTTGAACGATATATTGTTTCGTCCATTGATATTCCAAAGTCAGTATCATAGATCTAAGAATAACTACACTCAGAGTTTGAATTTAACAATAGGTTTGTGTAGTAATGACCAGTGTGGATATCTAGAATGAAATCTTCATGCTCCATCTTTGATGTAATCCTACATACATTTCAAAAAGACCAATATGATAAGCTTGTTATGTAGTTAGGGACATTAAAATTAATTTTAAATAAATTTCAAAAGAATGACAAACTATACTACTTGGGCAAAAGGTCTAAGTCTCTAGACAAAAGTACATGAATGGAACCAATGCATTGGAGGGAAATTTTTGGTATGTAGCATCCAATTTGGACACTATTCTCTATATCAATTATGAAAGATAGTTTAGAACCTTAGAAAGGACATCTATACTTAGGATGGAAATCATTCTAAAGTTGGATCGAAGTTCTATTGTCAAAACTATGCCAAAACTAGTTGAAGAGGGAGTGTGAGAGATTTCAACTAGTTTAGTCTAGTTTAGTCATATTTTGGTAAATTGTCAATAAGAGGCCAAAACTCATTTTAGACTTAGAGATAAACTTTTTAAAGTTATATTAGTTTAAAACGCATTCAATAAACACTTTTTGAAAGTGTGGGAAAGTTGGTAGACGAGTTTGAGAGAGATTCAAATTTGAACTTTGGGTACATTGAATCTAGACCCAAATATAGTAGGGTTTACATTTTGGAGGGAGAAGTGGCCAAATAGGGTTTGGAAACTCTATAAAAGGATGTAACTCGTGGAGAGACACATCTTCTCTCTTCTCTCTCTCATTTCGTCATTATACATGGTTCTCTTTGGGTCCTACTACTCATTGGTGCACTATCTTGGTGGTACGATGCGTTATGAACTCAGCCTTACTCCTTAAATAGCTCAAAAATGGAAACAATTTTGAAAAAAACATGATGTGCTTTTGAATTCGAAATGAAGATAAATTGCTATGAAACGTGCAAAAACTTTAGCACATGCAAAACTGCAAAGTTACTGCAACCTGATCAAGCGTTTGGGGGGATGTAAATTATTATAAATATCCTCCAATACTTAGAATCACACATATGGGAAAAATAATCCCCCCCGTAGAGGCTGTTCAGGGCCTCCTCTACCCTCTCACACCTCCTCCGCTAGTTGTGAACAGTCCAAACACAAAAAAAAACAGAAAACTAACTCTAAACTCCCAAAAATCTACCTCAAACTACTCTAAAAGAAAATAGCTAAAATGCAGCTAAACTAGTTAGTGGAAACCTATCCCCGGCAACGGCGCCACTGTAGGATCAAAGATCTTGCATAATATAGCCCTCCCGCCTGTCAACAAGGGTTAGATCACTGGATAGGTACCTAACTATGCATAGATGGTATTTTTAGTTAGTTTCCTACTTTCTCCCTTAGCTCTATTCACCACTAACACTACCCTCCTTTAACTCTACTCCTCTACACTAACATTCATCATGCTTCGCAATGCGACGTATGACGTGGACGTCGCAATACGACGTCCGACGTGTACGTCACAAATGCTATGACGTGGATGTCGCATTGCGACGTTTCCGAATTCAGTCGGATTCCGACGTCTGTAAACACAGAATGATGTCAAAATCTCACC